>JAPCYS010001128.1:0-185277 GCA_028641055.1 Alopecurus myosuroides
CTGATACCATTGTTAGACATTATATTATCTAGATGCAATCTAGATCAATAGTGACAGACAATACTAGAACACACAATTGGATCAGATCAAACATAAGAGAGGGGTTTAGAGGTTTACAGGATCCAGCGTTTGTAGCCATCTTAGCCTGCTTGATGCAGGCTTGATCAACGGTGGGCTTGGAGAAGGTCCTGATCCCCTCCGGTCTCCAGCGGCACTGCCCTGGCACGGGAGGGGTATAGCTTGATCTTCCCGCGTTCCTGGCCTCCCTAGATCGGTAGGGTTTTGGGGATATCAGGGAGGAAAATCGCAGATGAGTAACTCACGTGTATTCATCGCTGCCAGCCTCCCCTCTCTTTATATGGCGCAGTACGACAGGTGACCAAACATGAGTTGGTTTTGGTGCCCCCGATCAGGGCGCGTTAGTTGCGTACGAGGTGCTCACGAACGTTGGTTCGTGGGCCTCCCCTTAACGTTATTTGACTAGGCCTTTTGGCCTTTTCTATTTATCTTTTATTTCCTGTTAAAACCGACAGGTCAACCAACAGGATGTAATTGACCAATATATATCGCTAAATGGTTTCTGCCTAGTTGGTTAATGGGCCTTTATTTAAGAAGCAATACGTATCCATCTATATATATTGGGAGCAACCCGGCCAGCATGCATATGGATATATGAAGATGCTCATATTCTTTCTTTTTATCCAAAAGAAAAAAGTTGCTCATCTGCTGCCTGCTTGCTGGCATGGAGTTTGGTCCCTCCACGTACAAACAGACACGTAGGCTAGTAAAGCGACCTGGTCGAATTAAACAATCAGCCACTAGCTATTTTTTTTTAACACGGGACGACCCCGAAGGACCGGATGCTTCATTAATATTCAACAGCGGAGTTACATATTACAGAAAGGCCTCTTGAAAGAAAGAAAATACATTCCAACCCTTACAATTTGCCCTGAGGACCTCAGAAAATTGTTTGGGAAAGCAATCGGGTCCTGCTCCTTCTGCACTGCGAACGCGATGCAACTCAACGCTGTCAACCTCAACGTCGTCGGGGACAATACCACTTGGGACGAGGAGGTAGGAGCCTACAGCGCTATTGCGGCAAGGCCTCCGAAATGCCATAGCAGCCTGGAGGTTGATGACGTTCTCATGGCATCGGGCGGGCGAAGCAACCATCACCGATGTCGTGGTTGGGAGTGGCCGACCCACGACCAAGAAAAACGATGGCAAGATAGCCACTGTGATGAAACTCCCAAGAGAATCAGATCTTCTCCCCTGCTGCAGATCTAGCCTCCAGTAGACAAACCCATCATGCCCCCATCCATCCTCGCCACCATGACGATCAGAAAGATAGGAGTCCGCTTGTTGCCCACCAGCTCCAAATCGGGAGAGAAAACCAACCTTATTCATGTAGATACTCACAGCATCTTCCCCTCCCGCATCTGGCTCACACCATCGGAGCACCACGACGAGGAGAAGAACCTCAAGGTGGCGCTGGATCCGGTCGGAAGAACCCGACACCTTCCTCCTCGCATAACGCCAACCACAAGCACAACGCGAAAGCAAACAAAATCTACTAGAACTACTTCTATGTACAGATCTAAACCCAACGCCTATCCTAGTCCACTCCTAGCCGGCTATTCCGACGAGAAGGACGCCAGATCGGCCCGGCCCTCGGAGGTCGACTCTCAAGCGGTGGGGAAAGAGGAGGCTTCGAGAGAAAGAAAAGGGGCCGTTCCTGCTAAGAGGAAGACAACCACTAGCTAGTTAATCTCACGACGTAGGTACATATATACATGCATGGACGATACGATGGAGTACACACATACGTACGCGCTCGTTGATTCATTCGTGAATATACAAGCTTTGAGCATTGGCACGTGTTTTACTCAGCTTTGTCGCAACGAAAAAAGTAAAAGCCGAAGGAAAAGAGAGCGCAGTGAAAACCAACATGTGGTTGGATGGTTAGGAGCGTGGTTGTATCCCCAGCCCAACAGAGTTCAAACCCTAGTTTTGACACCTATGTGTTGCATTTAGGCGGAATATTCTTTCAGTGGGAGGCGCGTTCTCGTCGACATCGAGGTGCCTGCGGCCTCTGTCGCCGGAGGCATCCTGGGAGAACAGAGAAAAAGACGAGGCTCAGAACAGAGAAAAAGTCGAGCCCTGTGCCCTCTGTCGCCGGAGGCTAGAGAGGAGCCGGGGTTAAGGATGGTTGCGGGAAAGAGCAGGAGCGCAGAGGTCGGGGCTGCGCTTACAGCTGATCCGTCAAGCGCTTGCTATGGATGCGGTGGCGCGCCGCCGATGGAAACTCTGGTCTAGCGACACGGTGGACGGCTGGATGACGTTGTCTAGCGCCGTGTCCTCTTTTTGTCATGGTCGACGGCGAACTCGACCGCACGCCGTCAACATCGATCCGGAACGCCTCCTGCTAGATGGCGGAACTCATACGTAACCGGCGCGTCGAGTCATCGAATTCACAAACTCTCCCAGGTGCGCATGTCCCGCGCACTGACCTATCATCCCTCGTCGGACGAGGCGCGGCGAGCACCTTTGAGGCGGCGGGATGAGCTCCCACGAGGCAGCGCGGCGAGCCGCCATGCGTCTTGGCTCTAGGCTGGAGGCTGCCGCGTCCGCGCGGAGCCGAGGCGTATTCCTCCATAGTGTCGTGATCAAGAGCTTCGCCGAACGCAAGCCTCTCGGGCACGCTGGCATCGACACTCGCCTGGACTGCTTCACCTCCTCGACCCTCATCCTCCTCAAATGTTGTGTGTGTCTAGGCGCCCTCGACGAGTCCAGCAACGCCGAGTGCCAGGCTTGGCTCCATTGCTGAAAAAAGAACACATGATGTCCATATTTGTTAGCAAACCACGTACCAGTTTATATATGGTTGTGGTTCTCTTAGTGGTGGATGACTATACGTATCTATACTTCTTATAAAGCAAAACCCCAATAACGTGTCTTAATGATTTTTCTATCTCAAAATGCAACCTATCCACATCATCCACCATTTTAGCCAATCAATTATCCATGTCATTTATACTAATAATTGTGATATTACATATTTCATGCCACATAACCTTGCCATCTTTTTTTAGCCAGATAATTATCAATGTCACTAATATTTATTTCTCAAAATATACAACAATTTAAGGCGAATTAAATTTGGTATATCAATTGTGTGATCAATTTAATCTTGATAATCGAATATTTCATACACCTTACACCCATTTACTTTATAGAATTTATTTAAGAGATACCCGCAGCAACGCGCGGGGTATTCTTCTAGTTTACTCAACGAGTTCAGATAATAGTATATGGACAAACCTATTTACTCAATAGGTTACATAAGTCACTATACCCTGCTTAAGTTAATGTCTATTGCGGTGTGAAAATCATTCTCTCTCGAAGTTAGCCGACACAAATGGAAGTTTTAACGCAGTTGTTTTAGTTTTGCTTGATCAGGTTGTGAGAAGATGCTCATGGCGCTTGATCTTTTTCAGTTAATATCTATTTTCTCGCGTGTTTTGGTTTTGTCTCATGGATCTCTCATCTATACAAACATAAGTCAAAACGCAAATGTAGAACCGTGATAGTGCAAATTAAATGCAATGACACATACAAATAATACATATTGTCATATGATATTTTAAAACAAATATTTCAAATTCCAAAAAAAACAATTGGGAATATTACTGTAAAAAAAGTAAGGTGTATAGGGAATGTTCTCTTAGTAAAGTTTTTGGTTTCCGGTAGGAAAAAAATCCCGAGGGGGGTCGGGATTTCCGCGGTAACCGGAAAATCCCGACCGGTTACCGGAAGAATTTCAAAACCAAAATTTGAAAATTAGAAAAAATTGATTCCCAATATAACCATTTCCCGAGGGTTTCTGTTAAAATTCAAAATTTTCATTTTTTTGGGATTTTTTGACCGGTACAAGCATTTCCCGGGGGTTGTCGGGATCTCCGGTTACCGGGCGGTTACCAGATTTCCCGACCGGTAACCAAATCCCTGGTCTCAGTTGAAATAGCAATTTATGTTTATGGACTTATATTTTCATGCTTCTTGGTAAAAGTGGTGAACCTAAGATGTATTGAATGATATAACTACGATTAACTTTTCCAGTCTGTAAGCAT
Organism: Alopecurus myosuroides; assembly: GCA_028641055.1. Lineage (NCBI taxonomy): Eukaryota > Viridiplantae > Streptophyta > Magnoliopsida > Poales > Poaceae > Alopecurus > Alopecurus myosuroides. Next base: position 4,131 of record JAPCYS010001128.1, read on the forward strand.
GTCTTGATAATTTTGCATCCGCTGCAACGCACGGGCAATTTGCTAGGTATGAATACATCTAGGCCAACAAGTAGGTACCTTAATTTCTCCATATTATCTTATTGGCGAACTCATCCACTTAGTCGCACTCAATTTTTCACAATTTTAAAATGTACATGATTTGCCCTTTTTACTGAAGCTGCGGACACGGCGAGGGATGACTGGCCGTCCGCCGACGAATTAAATCTTTTTCCTCTCCGAGTCGGGTATGTTTTCATTCTAGCATGCGTGTGAAAAGAAGAATGGATGATGCGGAAAAGAAAGAAAACCATTGAGCTTCTGATCGTTGTCACTAGTAGAAAACAGGCCTATAGTCCCGGTTTGCCAGGGCCAGTAGTCCCGACCGCGCAACCGGAGTCCGTCGCGTGGGAGGACCTTTAGTCCCGGTTCTTGTGGCTAACCGGGACTGAAAACCTGCGCAGGTTTAGGGTTTTAGGCCCCCTAAACATGGTTCCTTTTTAATTTGTTTTGTTTTATTTCTTTTATATTTTATTTTGTGTTTTATTTTAATTTTGATGAAGTTTCAGTACACATATATATATATATTTTACGATACTATATACATGCATATATATATATATATATATATATATATATATATATATATATATATATATATATATGAAATTTCAAACAAGGAGAATTCAATAGGAATATATAATATATATTCAATATCGGGTGACCATATATACAACCTCGAACAAGTTTCCATATTACACAATTAAGATGGATGACCATACACAAATTCGAACAAGTTTCAAAGTACTCAGGGCTCATGCTTATAATAGTCATCGTCGGTGGACGCATGGTACTCTCCTTTCTTATCGATGACATGCCTAATGAAAAATCCTGCTATTTCCTCTTGAATTGGTCGGAAGCGAGCTTCTGGAGTAAGCGCCCTCCGCAAGTTATTGAGACCCTTCCGCGTGGTCTCGTCCTTCTTCCTCTCAGAGATTTCTTTCCGTATGTTCTCACAGACATAGTATCCACATAGACCGGTCCCCGGTGGCTGCTTATCCACACCTTTGACCACATTTTTAAATTTTAGCTCATGTTTGAATCCACCAACATGTCCAAGTGAGAACCGTCTCGAAACTCTACATTGCAAATAAAATTAAATGAACAAGGGAGTTATTAGCTACTGCATATTAGGAAATGAACAAAAGAGACCGATCGATATAGAGCGCAAATGATTGAAAATAATTACCTTTGCATCATTTTTCTCATGTCGATCCAAAGATCTGTATTTGAATTCATAGAGTCAATGATAAAAACTATGGAGCTGTGAAGATCAATTTTTAGCAGAATCCAGTGGAACCTGCGGACACGTTAGATGCACAGTCATGCATAACTTATCGATTAGACATACCATGCATGGAGTAAACAAAAGAGAATGGGAACATGAGAGAAACACTCACCCAAAATGGTTAGGAAATAGAATAAAACTTTTGGATTCATGCTTTTTAAGAAAATTGTACAAGTCTTTCTCCACGTCTTTGGGGTGACGTTCTAACATAGTTCCATTAATGATTTGTGGGTCAATGAACCCAACATCATGGATGAGTCTTATTCTGCATTCCCAAATCTTCAATCTGCATAATAGCGTACTCAACAATTAATATAGTTAATTAGGACTATATATATATAGTGTAGGCAATGAAGAACGAGATGAGGTAGAAATAAATCACTTACAGAACGTAGCAACTCAGGATAGATTTGTCGAGCTCGCGCAGATTGAACAGCTGGAACAATTCACTCATCTCAACTGTTACAGAGTTCTTTTTGGTGTGATGCTCCTCTGTATAATCCATATACACAAATTCTTTGTCGGTCCATGTTATGAATTGTTTGTACCAATGTAGCAGACTTTGCATTAGTGGTGGTAGATCCTTTTCCTTCGTAGGCTCGACGAGAGGCCCTTTCTTCTCATATTGTAATGCTACCTTAGACATTGGCGCATCGTCTAGGCCTAAAAAGAGACGAAGAGACATACCGGCCTCGGACGCATTTTCCATGGCAGTAGCTACAGTCAATCCCATTGCTGCCACAACTTTTATGACTTCGGGGTCCTGTTCCGGACCGACTTTCACTATGAGCAGGGGGATCGATTGTTTACTCTGCATCCCGAGCTGGGCAACTTGTTTCCCGCTTTTTTTTCTTTTTCCTTTTCCTTTCTCCTCCCCCAATATTTTTGCTTTCTCCTCCTCCAATATTTTTGCTTGCTTACGAAGTTCAATATCATAGTCTTTAGGCAAATTCTTCTCGGCTTGGGACACTGTCGACAAAAAACCCGTAGCCCAATTGTCTACAGTCGGAGGGAATACTTCCTTGGGCTCAGGCTCCTTTAGCGCCTTATTCTTGGCATTCCATTTGTCAACTTCAGCCTTCACGGCCAATTTGGTTTCAGCATCACTAAGTTCCCAAGGCCTTGGGGGGAGAGGCTTCAGTGATGGCTCCGGTACCCGTGTGGTCTTAGGTACATAAGGCTTCGGGTTAATAGACCAAGAGCAGGTTCCCTTGCTGTCCGCCTGCTTCTGTTTCTTCGCTGGAGGAGGAATGGGGGGCGACGTCTGCTTATCCTCCGGAGGAGGAATGGGGGGCAACGACTGATTATCCTCCGGAGGAGGAATGGGGGGAGACGGTTGCTTTTCCTCCGGAGGAGTAATGGGGGGAGACGGCTGCTTAACCGCCGGAGGAGTAATGGGGGGAGACGGCTGCTTAACCGCCGGAGGAGTAATGGGGGGAGACGGCTGCTTAACCGCCGGAGATTGTGGATCAGGGGGGGGAGGGGGTGAACCAGCACCACCACTGCATGTTCTTCATGCGGCCCTGCAGCCGACGCTTTTTGTTTCTCAAGTATTCCCGCCACGATCTTCTTCAGCTCACTAACTTCCATTGCAAGATGCGACATTTGATCTGCAGCCCGGTCCGTACCTCTCTTACGGCTTCTGTAACAGTACGGGTCACCCTCCTGGGAAAACCCTACTTTCCACGGCAATCTGCCTTTGCCTCGTATATGTCCTACGTGTTCAGGATTCCCGAGGGCATGGGTCAGTTGGTCTCTCTCTCTGTTGAACGTGAGCACGCCCTGTTGAGCATTGGTCATTGCGTCAACAAGGTCTTTTGTGGGAGCAAACTTTTTCTGCCGGTGAACACACTCCCCTGTCTCTGGGTCTAGCGATCCCCCATGCCCGTACCACCACATTTTGGCTCTTTCGTCCCATCCCTCTGTACCTAGACGGATTCCTCTTGCCCTCAGGCCGTCCTCCATTGCCTGCCACTTAGGCGCCGAAACGCGGTATCCTCCTGGCCCCATAACATGATGGTACTGTTTCTTTTCCGCATTAGCCTTATTTTTTGCCGACATTTCCTTGAAATGCTCCGATTTATGTTGCGTCACAAATTCTGTCAAATCATCTCTCAGTTTCTCATGTTGTCCAATGAAAATCGGAGTCTTGCCCTTGCTGACATATTCACGGAACAATTTTTTCTTGAAGTTCCGGAATGCTTCGACCATCTTCTGAAAAGCGAACTCTTTGACTATCCTCCTCCTCTGACGTCCACCCGGAACGTCCTCACCGAATTCATCTTTTTTGTTGTATTCTGGAGGTAGAATGAATGTGCAATAAGCTTTCTAAACATAATCTTTTTCGTTCTCTTGTCGACATAAGTGAAACTAACACGTGCTTTCTTTGGCTCCTTCCATTCCTGGACGGTGATCGGGACGGTGTCTCTAACAATGACTCCGCATTGGTTGATAAACTTTGTGGTGTGATGTAGGGGCTTGCCGATTTCACTGACTGATTCGATGGTATATGTTTCTCCATCTTTCATCGACTTGGATTTGCCACGCTTTGTCATACTAGATCCGGCCGAGGGCTAAAATAAGAAAGAGAGTCGCGCGCGTTAGTGCATATGTATTCACATTTCAGTAAGTTTGTATCATGAGAGTCCCAATGTATATATATATATACCTCGCCGGAGGTGGTTGTTCTTTGCAATTGGAGATCGTCGTTTGTCGACGGTTGACCTCCGTCATCAATGTCCATTCCTTCACCTCCTTGATCATCGACAATGTCCGTTCCTTCACCTGTTTCATCATCGACAATGTCCGTTCCTCCACGTTCTTGATCATCAAGGTTCAGATAAGAAGAGACTACATCTTCTGGGCCCGGCACATAAGGGTTCTGGTTGGCTATCATGCCGTATATAATACCTTCAGCCTCCTGATCCGTATACGGCAAGGCTCCATTGTCCGCCATATGTCACTCCTGCAGACATGCATATAGTAAAAATTAATTAAGTATATAGGAGACTTAGCAAATATTACACCCTCTTTCTCAAATTGTCCGCCATATGTCACTCCGGTGGAAGAACGATGACCACCGGAGGGGGAAAACCATACTTTAGAGGTGTGTCCAAGATTAGTTTCTCAAATGACTTGGAGAACCCCATAGCTACGTTGCATTTGCTTTTCTGGTCATTTTGGTATATTACACTTAATATTCTGAATTTATTGAATTAAAACTTATTTTCATTATTTTAATGAATTTAACTCAAATTCAAATATGGTCTCATTTTGAACTTTGTCAAACATGATTGAAAATGATATAAACAGATAGCTTACATTTTTACGAACATTTCGCATATTTTTCCATAATTTTTGGAATTATAAATTAAAAGTTCTTTAATTTAGAAGATTTAATTATTTTCTGTAATTCCATATACAGTGGGCCCCTAGCGTCATGATGACGTCACCCTGGCGTGACACTGTGGCCGACGGTGTGGCAGTTTCTGCTCTCTGTCTCCGGCGATTCCGGCCACGGGGAAGGGTTTCCGGCCACGGGGAAGGGTTCAAGGGCGGCGCGAGGCCCGCGGCGAGGGCGGCGTTGGTTCGTGGTCCCCTCTCGAGAGCGGGAGGGCGGCGCTGGTTCGAGGGCGGCGCGAGGCCCGCGGGGAACCTACCGGAGACGGCGACGGGGCGGGGCCGGAGCAGGGCGGAGGCGGTGGAGAGAAGGGCGCGGGCAACGGCGACGGCGACGGCGCGGTACTCTCGCAGGCGACGACGACGGAATCGGGCGACGACGACGGAATCGACGAGCAGGGCGCCGGCGCGAGGAAGACGAGGGTTTGGACGAAGAAAATTTTGGGGCCGGGAATATATAGGGCCAGCCTTTAGTCCCGGTTGGTGTCACCAACCGGGACTAAAGGTCCCCTGGGGTACCCTCCGCGGGCTAATTTTTCGCGGCGTTTTCGTTCCCGCGCAGAACGAGCCTTTAGTCCCGGTTCGTGACACGAACCGCGACTAAAGGTGGTTATTCAAATACTTTTCCTTTTCCCAAACTTAAAAATACAAATAATATATCAGAAAATTTAGAAAAATAAAACTAATTCTTTTTAAAATCTTAAAAATACAAATAATATATCAGAAAATTCAGAAAAATAAAACTAATCATAAAGATTCACACACATCTTGAATATATATATAGATAAAAAAGGCAGTACATAATGGCTAGAGTGGATCTAAACCTAAACGGAGAGCATAGATGCATGATCTGATATCTGCTAGTCATACTCCTGCCTAGGCCTATAGTACATGTACTCGTAGTCGTCGTAGTCGCCGCCGCCGTCGTCGTCACTATCGTAAAATATTCTTGTGTTGCTCGAAGTACGGAGCCACCAAGCTCGAATTTTGCAGAACTGTGTAGTGTGCTTCAGTCATAGAATGACCGTCCATACATATCGTTGATTTCCTTCCGATCGTGCCTCTTCCACTTAGTCTCCCCTCGTGCCACGATTGAGGAATACCAATCGACTTAAGGTCAGGAGCATAGTCAATACAGAACTCAATGACCTCCTCATTTCCATAGCCCTTTACGATGCTTCCTTCTGGCCTAGCACGGTTACGAACATATTTCTTTAATACTCCCATAAACCTCCCGAAGGGGGACATATTGTGTAGAAATACAGGACCGAGAATGGAAATCTCTTCGACTAGGTGGACCAGGAGGTGCGTCATAATATTGAAGAAGGATGGTGGAAACAGCAACTCGAAACTGACAAGACATTGGACCACATCGTTCTGTAACCGTGGTAGATCTTCTGGACTGATTACCTTCTGAGAGATTGCATTGAGGAACGCACACAGATTCACAATGGCTACTCGAACATTTTCCTGTAGGAGGCCCCTCAAAGCAATCGGAAGCAATTGCGTCATAATCACGTGGCAGTCGTGAGACTTCAGGTTTTGGAAATTTTTGTCCGCCATGTTTATTATTCCCTTTATATTCGACGAGAAGCCAGACGGGACCTTCATACTGCTCAGGCATTCAAAAAAAATGACCTTCTCTTCTTTCGTAAGAGCGTAGCTGGCACGACCTTGAAACCATTCCGGATGCCGGTCATCTGGGTCTTTCAAAAGTTGCTGATCCCGCCGTGCTTCCTTTGTATTATTTGTCTTCTCATACACGCCCAAGAAGCTTAGCAGGTTCACACAAACATTCTTCGTAACATGCATCACGTCGATTGCAGAGCGGACCTCTAGGACTTTCCAATACTGTAGCTCCCAAAATATCGATTTCTTTTTCCACATGGGTACGTGCCCGTCAACTCCCTGCGGAACTGATTGTCCGCCAGGACCCTTTCCAAAGATGACTTTCAAATCCTTGACCATATCAAATATCTCAGCTCCAGTACGTTCCGCAGGCTTCGGCCGGTGATCTGGCTTGCCATTGAAATGCTTGCCTTTCTTTCTTACGTTATGATTTCGGGGAAGAAATCGACGATGACCCAGGTGCACGTTCTTCCTACAATTATCCAAAAATACACTTTCAGTCTCATGTAAGCAGTGCGTGCATGCTTTGTATCCCTTATTTGACTGTCCCGAAAGGTTACTGAGAGCAGGCCAATCGTTGCTGGTTACAAAAAGCAACGCTCGTAGGTTAAATTCCTCTTCTTTGTGCTCAACCCACACAGGTACACCAGGTCTGCCCCACAATTGTAAAAGTTCATCAACTAATGGCCTTAGGTACACATCGATGTCGTTGCCGGGTTGCTTTGGACCTTGGATGAGCACTGGCATCATAATGAACTTCCGCTTCATGCACAACCAAGGAGGAAGGTTGTAGATGCATAGAGTCACGGGCCAGGTGCTATGGCTGGAGCTCTGCTCGCCAAAAGGATTCATGCCATCAGTACTTAGACCAAATCTTATGTTCCTTGCGTCAGCTGCAAAATCTTTGAACTCTCTATCGATCTTTCTCCATTGCGTTCCATCAGCGGGGTGTCTCAACTCCCCGTCGGACTTAGGGTCCTCTTTGTGCCATCGCAACAACTTGGCATGCTCTTTGTTCCTGAACAGGCGTTTCAACCGAGGTATTATATGAGCATACCACATCACCTTGGCGGGAACCCTCTTCCTGGGTTTCTCGCCCTCAACATCGTCACCAGGGTCATCGCCTCTGATCTTATAACGCAATGCAGTGCATACAGGGCATTCATTCAAATCCTCGTATGCACCGCGGTAGAGGACGCAGTCGTTAATGCATGCATGTATCTTCAGAATCTCTAAACCTAGAGGGCACACAACCTTCTTTGCTTCGTACGTACTGGCGGGCAACTCGTTATTCTTCGGAAACATATTATTCAACATTTTCAGCAAATTTTCAAATGATGAGTCAGCTACACCTCCCCGTGCCTTCCATTTCAGCAAATCCAGTGTGCAGCCCAGCTTTTTCAGACTATTGTCGCATCCTGGGTACAGCGACTTCGTGTGATCCTCTAGCATGCGATCCAAATTCTCCCTCTCCTTGTCAGTTTCGCAGCGTCTCCGTGCATCAGCAATGGTCCGACCAAGATCATCAGCGGGCTCATCATGTGCCTCTTCTTCACCTTCACCAAACCCTTCCCCACCTTCAGCATCATCCTCCATGAAGGTATCACCGAAAGCGTCATGATAGTTGAAATCGTTATCATCCTGTTCTTCAGCTTCTTCCATTCTAACCCCTCTTTCTCCATGCTTGGTCCAACAATTATAGCTTGACATTAAACCGTGCCGAAGCAGGTGCATGTGAACGACTCTTGAGGAGGAGTGACCCTTCTCATTCTTACATTCAGCACATGGACAGATAATAAAACCTCGCTGCTTGTTCGCATTTGCCACTACGAGGAAATCTTTCAAACCCGTAGTGAACTCGCCGGAGAGTCGGTTACCGTACATCCATTGCCGATTCATCTGCATTATTATTATATAAAGTATATAATTAACCATAATGCATTTGTTAAACTAACTAGCTGAAAATAATACAAATCATTAAAGGGTTCAAGTTGCTAACCGCGACCGCGGAGGTAAAATAAATGAAAACGCTCAAGTGCGGCTCGGACACTTAATATCATGTGTGTTTCATCCAATCGGGCATTTCATCGAACACCTTGTGTGCATAGTAGGAACCAAAAGCATACCCACCACCCCTTGTTAATGTTGTGAGCAGAAGTGACACCAAATGTGGCTAAGTGCAGCGAGCTGGGTCCTATATATAGGGATGGGCCTTTAGTCCCGGTTAAACTGGAAAACCGCGGCTAAAGGCCTTGGGGCCAGAACGATGACCTATTGGCCCCGGTTGGTCTGGCCAACCAGGACTAAAGCCCCTCCCCTCCGCCAGCTGTGGACCGAGCGCGCTGGGCCCAGACTATTGGTCGCGGGTCTCGTCCCGAACCGCGACTAAAGACCCCTATGGTCGCGGGCCGATTATTTTGGGGACTAATGGGGGCGTACCGAAGGCCTATTTTTTTTTTTAAATGGGGATAACCCCGGCCTCTGCATCGAGTGATGCACACAGCCTTTATTAATTATTGAAGGCCTATTTTCTACCAGTGTGTGGTGCATGGATGCATGGTATTGACTCCAAAGGATGGTTCGTACGTGCTCCATTGTGCTCACGGCATGGTGAGCGCATCGTGATGTATAGGAGGGATGCAAGCAGCTAGCTTGGCTGGTCGATCCAGGCAATTTTTAGAAACGATAACTTGTAGTACATGTGCGGCGACCTGGCGTAGGTTTTCGTCGGTATGTTAGACCATGGCTGACAAGTTATTCAGCCCTTTTTATATCATGGGTCTAACCTTTTTTTTTTGCACGACTATCTTGGGTCTTACTATATAGACATATTTTAGTATATCGATACATCCATATTTTGAAAAATCCAAAACGAGGGATTACTAATCTCAATTAATCATGAGCAGTTGTTCACCATTTTCTCCACGTAGTTTACCTTGTTCATCATTTTACCATGTCTGGTGTTTAGGTTGAATTTCGCTTACTCCACGTAGTTATGATGCATCATTTTATTATTGTACGATGTATATGTTAAATTTTCCCCTACTCGGCCATTTTAACGTGCGCAATTTTTCCATGGTATGGGGTTTAGGTTAAAATATTCCCTCTCTGCCATTTTCTATGCACCATTTTGTTATGGTTTCGATATTGGTTCAAAGTTCGTTGCTCCACAATTTCGCCGAGAAGTCTGTGCACATGGTCCGGAGTTGGCGCTCGTTCTGAACGACCTAGCCGGGAGCGAACGGTTAGAGGCATTGGTAGGAAGGGAAAATCGTATATACTTGGAAATTTCTTTACTCCCAAACAAGCCTATATCACATGGACTGCTCGAGTAGGATGAAACACAAATGTTATGCCTGCATGTACGTTTCATGCAGGACGTCCAGTATCGATGAAATAAACCAAACTAATGGCGTGTATGGGTGCAATAACATACCCATGACTACAGACGTGTACATCGCATGATATACATGATCTTTTTTTCTTGTATATAAATGCTCTATCCTGGAGAAAGGTATCGTTCCCCATTAGAATTTTTTTGGAAGTTCGACGCATAGATGTATACGTTCCTGTACTGTACTAATAGATATTCCGTTAAATAGCAGTAGTATATTTTGAGATGTTGGAGCGACACAAATAAACGCCTCACTGGCACCTACAAGAACCACAACACCTACGATTGGAAGGCGACTGGTCGCCTTCTCCGTACATTTTCCAGAACCCAATCGGTCCACCGGCTCGCGTGCGGTGCCTCCTCCCAGTGGGTGGGGCAGGGTGGCAAGGCACCGTCCCTCCTACTTGGCCCCGTGAGAGAGATTGAAGGGTCACTCTCGCCGCGCCGTCTGCCTACCCCCGTGGAGGTCGTCGCTTTCTTTCCCGCGACGGTGGCTGGGTGCCCTCGTCATAGGCGGTTCTGAAGGCGTCTTCGTCCCCCGTTGCTTCTCCGCGCTGCTCGATGCCTCCTCCCCTGCCGCCCTCGTTGGAGATGGGCTCCCTAGCCGCGGCCGCTTTGTTGGGAAGGGGGGAGGGACTTCCCGCCGCTGTGCGCTCCAGGTGTGCCCTGGTCGCCCCGTCCCCCGCGTCTCCCTCTGTGCTGGTGGGCTCCGTCGTCGTGCGGTTCCCTCCCCTACCGAAGGTTGGCGCGGCGCCGGCGCTATCGCCACCCCGGGGGCTAGGGTTTGCCCCCGAACAGGATTCCATGTTCGTGGGCCAGCTGGCTGCTGGTGGGCCGTCTCTGGGCCTTAGGGACCGGGCCTCTTTGCTCCTGCGGTCTGCTTCCCCTAGTCGGACTGTATACCCCTGGCGCTGGATGCCTAAAGAAACCCTAGATCTAAAATCTTCTTTCTTTGCCCCACCTCGAGACAGCCGCCGCCACCGTTCTTGTGCCATGCGCCTAGAGCGCTCCCTCTGGTCTCCGCCCTTCCTTGTTCCCATGGAACACGACCTTGGCAAGCGGCCTCTCTCTGACTACTCCGGCGGTGGTGAGAGGCGGGAGCTCCACTCGTGCCTCTGCCGGGAGTACGAGGACTACAACCGCCAATGCGACGATCGCGAGGCCTCACCAAGAAGCAACAGAAGAGGAGACCGGTGGCGGGAGGTCCCCCCCGATGGGATCCCAGGACCCACACGTGCGGGGGTGCACGTACGGCCTTGGCGGAGCCAGGTTCCACGACAAGTCAACTGCGCAGAGGAAGAACCTGGGGGTGTCCTCCGTGGGGGCTAGCACCTCCTCGGAAGCCGGTGAGGTTGTCCCGGCGCCGCATGCCTCCAAACCGACCTGTTACAACTGCGGCAAGGTGGGCCACCTCTAGATTGACTGCACTGGTGACCCCTACTGCGTCAAATGCAGCAAGAAAGGCCACCGCTCCGCCATGTGCATGGTATCTGAGGATCATGGGGATCCATACTAGGCGGGATACGAAGCCGATGGGATCGACTTCATGTGTATCCAAGTTGATGATGAAGAGATGGGTCTGATCTGCCCCACTCTGCGACGGTCTACGTGGAAGCCTCTCTGCTCACGGTGGCTCAGGTTGAAGATGAGTTCAAGGAACTCGTGGATGAGTGTTGGACTAGAAGGTACGCCAACTGAGTGACTCCGACTTCGCTCTCAAGTTCCTCACTGCGGGCAGTCTCAGTATGGCGATCCACGGCGGCGGTCTGCGCCTTCCTTTCTCCAAGGCCCGCGCTATCGTCATGGAGGGGTCCTGGGACGAGAATGCGTTAGAGGTGTTGATCCCCACCCTGGTGCTTCTTCACGGCGTCCCTCCACCCTACCGCAACATCGGAAAGCTATGTATTGGCGCCCGCCCGGTGGGAACACTGATGGCAGTCGATGAAGCCTCTTTCGACAACCCCAAACTCCCCATCCGCATGTAGTTCGGATGTCGTGCGGGCCATAAGTTGGTGGACTACTTCATGGTCTGTGTGAAAGACCATTGCTACAAGATAAGGGTGGAAGTGGAGAAGAAGCCTAGCCAGGGTGGCCTTCCTCCGCACCCCCAGCGCCGGCTCCGGATAAGGACAATGATGAGGAAGACGATGCGGAGAAGTCCTCTGATGACGAGGCTTGGGTGGCCAAGAGCGGTCGTCACGATGACCCTAAACAAGGAAAGAGCGCGGCTCCGGGCAAAGACGGGAAAGGGGCGGTCGAACACAAATCCGCGGCCTCTCTACACTCTTTGGCCCAAGCCAAGGCGCTGTCGGCGCGCCCTCAATCAGTATGGCACCTTCCTCTCCGAGACGTCGTCGCCGTGTGCCCCACCGGGCCCCCTCTGCTGCTACGGTCCACGCCTCGCCTTCTGTGCTCTCCCTCAGCAACCACAACATGTAGCATTATAATAAGATGATCTTGATCATGTTAGACAACTCACAAGATCTAAACATGATGACACAAAATTGGAGAAGACAATTATCTACTACTGCTATGGACCCGTAGTCCAAGAATGAACTACTCACGCATCCCTCTGGAGGCAGGCATGGTGATGAAGAGCCCTCCGGTGATGATTCCCCTCTACGGCGGGGTGCCAGGAAGAGCTTCAGAACTCTCCCGAACTATGGTTGACAATGGCGGCGGCTACGGAAATTTCCATGGATGGAGGCTCGGGTACCTTAGGGTTTTCCCGAGGAAGGCAATATATAGGAGGAAGAGCGATATCGCTGGGAGGCACTGGCTCGGGTACTTAGGGTTTTCCAGCTTGTCCTCCAAGACGGCGCCGAAGAGGCCCTCGAGGAACGGGAGGCACTGGTGCGGGTTTAGGCGCAACAGCGGGTGGCCGGGGGCAGCAGAAGGGTAGGCGGAAAACAACCAATTCTGCCTATCTCACTCCAGCATCCGCAAAATGTAACTGAACTGTCTTTGCTACTTCGTGCCTCAACTTGGAATGGAAGTCTAGCTACCGCTGTTTCAAGTCCGGACGGTTCCTCCGCTAGGTTGACTCCCCCGTACCTACGCCTTTTATTTTAACTACCTTGGGGAGAGTGGACTCGCTGATGACCCTCCTAGGGAAACATTTTTCTTTCATTAGCTCAGTAGGATAGGATAGTCCATGTTGCTAGGATGTGTGGGTCTAGTCAGGTCGTGACCCTCGATCAAACCATCCTTGCCCCTGCCTTGAATGTTGTTTCATTCCCCACACCGCCTACTCCTACTATTGGGTCATTTTTTCGGTCAAGTAACCACGACCAGCAGGTGGGTATGCCGATAAGATCGGTACTGACTGACTGCTCTTGCCTGTCTTAGGCCTGCTGTTTTGGTTCTGCGGGTCGAATTGCTTGACTTGATGAAAAAAAACCTGCTTGCTATTAGTTTATTTTCCACCGGGCAAGACAAAAGTTTAAGAAAAAGGATCGCGTTTCGGACCCATTGCTATATCAAGAGTCGATTAACTAATCCTCGAACGATGTCCCTTCCGGTTCGCCACATTGAGATAAATTGGGGGCATTACCATTACACAGTGCCAAAACTATAACTTTTCATGTCTGTCTTTTCCGTTAGCACTCTTTGCCGTGTGCTGGCACACGGCAACGCCCTGGCTAGCACACGACAACGACTGACAGGTGGGGCCCACCCCCTCTGTTTTCGTCCGTTGCGGCATCAAGTGGCGGTGTGGCGCACATTTAATTTTTCCGTGTAACCCATATATTGCACATTGCAAAGAATACGTCCCCATGGCAATCTTCCCCCGTGTACTCGTTGCCGTGAGTGGCACACGGCAACAAGCTTGTCTCCCGTAGTGTATGGTTGCGGTGGAGGGTACCGTCGCTCCGATGGTCATGGAAACAGTTACCGTGGGGCTGGAGTGTTGGCTATGGCCATGGTGCTCGTGGCATATATATTTATATCCACTAAAAGCAGGAGCTGTAGCGGTCAAAATTAGAAGGCAAAAAGAATGAAAAGTTCCAGAATGAAGACACCAACCTCTAATGATCATTATGAAATCAACAAAGTGAAGTCATTGCTGCTTCTACTCAATGCTCGGGGGATTGGGGATGTCCAATGTAAGTACAACATCTTTTGCACTTCACATGATCACGCCTTACTAACTCCATGGGAGGCTTTGATTCGTTCGAGGCATCACAAGCTGGCTGGCAATGCAATTGGTTGATTCCCTCCCCATGTGTTGTAACATGTAGTGCTGTCCTTACCGGTACTAAAAATGTTCACTCGTCAACGGTTCTCTTGGATGTCGAATCTTTAATCAAAGTCTCACCTTCCTCTCTCTTTCCTAATTTGACTTTAGCTGGTTTAATATCAGCCTGAAATCAAACCCGGGAAATCATGACTGGTGAGTGAAACCGCATCCTTATTGCATACTACCTTGTAGAAACCGCATGTAATCCAGGCAGTGCAGTGCAGTGCAGATGGTGTTTTTCTCAGGCTGTATAAATCCTGCACATGCATGTGCAAGAGAGCCATCAGGAGAGCTGTATGCTTGAGGCATTGGCAGGCAAACAGTAACGTGTGCCAGCACTTCTATTCGTTGTTTTCCACGGATTACACTGCTAAGGTAGTGAGCGGGTACAAAATCCAGTTCTTTTTATGTTCCTAGAAATTGCAATTGTAGCAAATTTTGCTATGCGGGTGGAGGGTATGCACATCTGAAATAATTACCTTGAAGAGGAGAAGCTGGATCATTCTCGTCCACAAGTTCGCACATCAAGAACATCGCACTATCATCTCCTTCCTGGGCCATGAGAGCGCTTTGCTTCGGTGGTTTCGGACAATCAGACTTGAAGTGACCGAGCTCACGGCAGTTATGACACCTTACTTTCTTTATGTCAAACTTCCTCCTTGGTGGTTCATCTTCTTCCTCCTGATCATCGTCCTCCTCCTTATCATCGTTTTCCTCCGCATCATCCTCCGACTCAGCGATGTACTTTTCCGCTGGGCGCTTCTTATCTTTCTTCTTCTTCTTCTCCCTCTCGATCAGTGCCTTCCACTGAGCGCGAGTAAGCATCAGGTGCTCATCCTGCTTTGCATCACCATAGGTGATTTTCACCCTCTCGTCGTGCGCCTTGAATCGCCCGACTAGATCATCCAACGTGAGAGTCTTGAGATCGACGCACTGCTCGATTGCCGACACAATGGACAAATAACGCGACGGCGCCGCTCGTAGGAAACGCCTGACGACTGAGACTTCTTCCAATTTCTTGTCGAGAGCACGAATCCCGTTGACCAATGTGGCAATCCTCGAGGAGAAAGCGTCCACCGTCTCTTCCTCTCCCATCTCCAGGTTCTCGTAACTTTTCAGCATGGATTGTAGGTTCGCCTCGCGAACGCGCTCGTTCCCGAGGTTCATCGTCCTGAGCGCTTCCCACGCCTCCTTTGCTGATTTCTTCGAGATTAGGTGTTGCATCACGTCCATCGGCATCACCGAGCAGATAGCCGTGAGTGCCTGTCGGTCCTTGCGGTATTTCGGCGCGCCTTTCTTGTACTCGTCGCCGCCGGGACCGACAGGCTCCCAGAGTTCGTTGGACTCCATCGTGGTCGCCCAGACCGTGAAGTTGTCGCGGTTGAATCGCGGGTATTGCGTTGACACCATTAACCCGGCAAATTCTTTAGCCGGACCGATATACTCGCCCACCTCTTTCGACGCCATCACCTCCCGTTACTAGGAGATCCTCCACGAGGCTCTGATACCAAATGTTGGAACAGCCCCTGCCACCGAGTACTTTCCGGTGACGACGACGACGATATTTCGGCGAGGCGCGCACGTACCAATGCTAACACGATAGCTGACCGATTTCTTCTAGCTAGCTAGTATACGCACGTACACAAGCCTTGATCGATTTGCTGCCGGCTAGTACTACTCACGCAATGAACACAACACAAGAAAACAATATAGCCAGAGGCTCATATCGAGCCTTGCACTTTTATTGCTTCTATGCCTCACGGTCTGGTACTGATTACAGGGGTAGGCATAGCCTTTTATACACGCACGGTGAGAGACTACCTATCCTACTCCAAGTGTAATTCTAATCCTACTCGGAGACTACACCTCGCTGGATACGCACACGATGCATGTCTAGGCCTCGGACGTGCTTATTTCCAACAGAAGACAGGTATGCATCCATGGGATATTGGTATTCCTATCAAACCATGTAGCTGACGGGATATATAGAATCACTGAAACGTGAGCCCGGACGCATGGATCTTGTCAGCGACAATGTCGTCGAGGTGCCGGGCCATATCGGGCGTCATGTGGTTCAACCAGTCGCCGGCCACGCCCTTCCGGAAGAGGGCCTCACGTGGGACCGGACCCAAGCTGCCGGTTCTGTTGGGCTCTAGGCTCTTGAGATGACCGAAGCTGCAAAGCCGGACGATGTCTCCGACAACGCCGGCCTCCTCTTCGAAGGCCGAGAAGGGCTGGCCGAGGAAGCGCGCCAGCTTTCTAACGTTATCGGCGGGGTGACGAAGAAGTTCCTCATACCGCAGGAAGAGCACGCTGTGGGGAGTGGCCAGGCTCGCGCGCCAATAGCCGAGGATGTGGTCCCAGATGGGCCCATAGTACACCACTCCGCTGCAAACGGATTCAAAGATATCATGGAACGTCAGTTCTGGATAAGCCTCCTTGGCAAAGTGCCACAACGAAACCACCGTGTCCTTGGGCTCCCTGCAGACGTAAACGACCTTGCAGGCGCCAGCCTGCGGCAGCATCTGCAGTGGCATGTGTGTGTTCATCAGCCGCAGGGACGGCAGCACCTCAAGCTTGGCTTCCGTGCCCGCGCCGAAGAGGCCCTCGAGGAACGGGAGGCACTGGTGCGGGTTGAGGTGCAGTAGCGGGTGGCCTGCGTCAGTGGGCGGGTAGGCGGCCCGCGCCATGGTGGCGAAGGTCAACGCGTTCACCCACGTGGTTCCGCTCTTGGGGAAGCTCGCCACGATCACGTCGTCGTGGCGGGGCAGGAACCGGCGCTGGAGGGCGATGGCGGCGGTGACGTACTGCTCCAGTAGCCAGGTGCCCCGGTAGCAGCGGAGGTTCCTCACGCTTGGCAGGGTCGACATGAGGTCGGCCTCGTCTTCCCCAAGAGTCGTGGAGGAGGAGAGGAAGGGAGTGTCTTCCTCGAATGGAACGGGCCCAACTGAAGCGCTCGTCTTGGTCGCCATTCAAGTACTTGGAGCCAGCTGTGGAGTACTAAGTCCTGCAATCTTCTTCCTCTTATTCAGCTATAAGAGCCTATAAATAGAAGAGCTTCCTCTATCTCACTCTCATGCTGCCGACACTTTCATACTTACTCCAAATCAATTCCTAATTATAAGATGTCGTAGCTATTGTTCATGTTGTCTAGATGCATAGTAATATGAGTGAACATATAACTAAAATTTGACTAAATACATGTAGATATGTGTGAATGTGGAAAATGGCTAAAACATCTTACATTTAGAAACAGAGGGAGTATTTGTCCCTGTTTTGGGCCTGGACATGAGATAAACCATGTCAACTCTATATGATACTTACAATGCATATATCAACTCTACAAGCAAGGAGAGCCATGAATGCGTGGAATGGGTACATGTAAACAAAGTGTTTTCTTTTTTATACGAAGATCTCACGCATCACGATGGTGATAAGAAATTTATGCCATATATTAGGTAAGAAGTCTGCTCTATATATTTTGGATCCAAGGACGAGACGACCCGGAATCCTGCATCTTGTTTGGGTTCACATGCGTGCCTAATTAATCAGAGTTTGAGTTCCTAATAGACAACCCGGAATCCTGCATCTTGTTTGGGACGAGACTGGGTTTAGTAAGCTCCCAATAGATTACCCGAGTCCACCCTAAACAATAAAACACTTGGGATTGCAGCACAATTAGACGGACCAGGTCTGCCAGATCTAGGTTACTAGTAGGTGAAGACCGAGGGACCAATGTATATCCTAATTACGGATCTTATCTCGTTAATTTGATTAGCAGATTGATGCAGCGTTGATTCACGCTAAGCTTGTACTTACTGTACTTTACTTCCGGTGATGTAACAAGTTTGTACCTACTTCCAGCGATGTAATATACAAAAGGGAAAAAAAATACTAGTCACTCTGATCCGTTAAAGTGTCGTGAGAAATCAAGGCAACAAGTACCGCCGGTAAAAACCGCGGTCTTTTTTCCGAATAGGAGGGAATAGAGAATATTGAGTAGAATAAACTTTCATACATTAGCTAGCGCAAAGTCATTTTCTTTGAACTTATGAAAACACAAACGGCAAAACAATATACATACACACCAATGGAAAAAATACGACCTTATGCAACCCGGATTTCCGGGCTAACTTGGACAGTGCCCCACCCTAACAGATGTGACTTCCTAGGCTAGGTGCATAATGCCTTGGCGGAGGTGTTATGCGCACAAACATGACGCCCCTGACCATGGTGTTATCCCCTGTTTCCAGATATTTAAAAGTTATCATAGGAACATAGAAGTGCAATCAAAGGCACACAAATGTTATCTCTTGTGCTGTGGATATGCAACTTTTAGTGTAATTGTTTCCATAGTCTGGAAGGAAGATATAACACCAATAGTAACAAGATGTCTCACATATAACAAGTATAATAACACGCCGCTAGGCACACGGAGAGGAGCGGTGGTTCAAGACTGAAGCTTTCCTTCCCCACGAGCGCGCGGCCGCGAGCCCCTTTCCCACCTCCACGCCGGCGGCCACTCCGGCCCAGGCGTCCACCTAGAAGCCCGCGCCCATGCCCATGTCCCCTGCCGCGAGCCCAAGCCTGATGCTGGCCGGAGGAGACCAGCGCGGCGACGAGGTACGCCGGAATCTGCTGCTGGACGGAGGAGGGCTGCGCGGCGACGACGGAATGGAGAGCCCCGGGGAGGGTTCATCTTCCGTGCGCTTGTCCATGGGCAGACCCGTGGTGTCGGGACTGGGTTTGTCGTCTGAGTCGGCCTCGTCGGCGTCGGGCGGACAGGCGGCGGTGACCTCGAGAGAAGTGGAGATGGTTGGACCGGCGGCGGGCAAGAGCATGAAGGACCGCCTCACCTGGGTAACGGCGGCGCCGTCGCGCAAGGCCCTCTAGAGGAAGAGGAAGACGGCTCAGCGGGCCGCGGCAGCGGCGCTCGCCGCGCTTGCTCTGTCGCCGCCTAGATCTCCAGTCCCGCCGGAGCTCTTTGGGCTCTGTTTCAACTATTACAGGCCGGGACACGTGAAAGCAGAGTGCACCAACCCGACGGTTTGCAACCGTTGTTGGGAGGAGGGCCATGGCGCCAGGGGATGCTGCAAGCCGCGAAGCCCGGCGGACGAGGAGGAGGCGCTCCGACGGGAGCTTCTGGCGAGGAGGTCTGGTGTTCCGCTGGTGACCGCGCCGGTGCGACCTGGGATGGGAGGAGCGGACAGAGGGGTCGAAGCAGCTACGGCTGCGCGACACCCACTGTCGCCCTCCCGTGCTTGGGCCACGCCGGCGGTGGACGCGCAGCAGTCACCGACGAGAGCGGCGGTGGACGCGCCGCGGTACTTGCCGACGCCGGCATTCGAGGAGACGGATGGGCCGCCCTGCATCGTGAGGCGCACGCCGCGGATGAACAATTTGGAGCACCTGCTCCGCAACGCATTGGTGGCGTACATCGGCGGCGCCCGGCCGGAAGTGACTCTGGGGCAGGTTTACAAGGCGCTCGAGGTGCAATTCGGGATCCCTTACGCCCGCGTGTCTGTCCACAACTTCGCGCCGGCGGATTTTCTGATTTCCTTCGCCGACGAGGAGGGGAGAAGCCGGGTGGCGGCGAGGCCGTTTCTGCAATGCGAGGGGTTCTCGCTGTTCTTTGGGCCATGGAGTCGTTTTGATCAAGCAACCAAAGGCCTTCTAGGGAATAAGGTGAGCTTGGTGTTGGAAGGAATCCCACCGCACGCATGGGACATCGACATCGTCGACGAGCTGGTAGGGACGGCGTGTGCGGTGCGGGATTTTGCACCGGAATCGTACTCTCGGGAGGACCTGTCCATGCTCAAGATCACGGCGTGGACCGAGGAGCCGAGCGCGATCCCTACTGCACGAACCAAATTTTGGAACCATTCATGTTCTTCATCGCTATTTAGCTACCTCTGGCGAACACCTTATTTCGTTCGATAGCGGTAAGTTCGAAGTATTTAAAATTTCAAAATACTTTTTCTCCCATTATTTTTTTTCAAAATTTTAAAATGTTTGAATTGGGGAACCTTTAATGGCAGGGTAGATTTTTTTTTCTTTATTTCAATTTTAATTGTCCATTTCCCGCTCGGTCACCCATCCTCACACTACTCTAGCCCCAACACGGTTAACTTCCTAGTTCCTTCCCTATAAGGGACCTAGAAACAACTCATACTTTGTTGATAATATAGTACTATCAATCCTCTTAATTATTGGAGCATAGTGTCACACGCCTTCACTTTTTGAATCGAAAAATTTATTTAAGTAAAAAAATGAATAAGTATTGATAATCTGGAATTCAAATAGCAATAAAATAAATTTAAATTTTTTTTGAATTTTGTCGTTTAGTATTGAAGAATTCATATCTACAAATCCGTAATTCGGAATTCGACAAATGATATGTCTAAACTGATTAGAAAAATAAGAGGAATCCAAATATGACATCCATGTCATATTTCTTAATTTTTTTTTTGATTTTGATTTTTTTTGTAATAATTTTATTTTGTAGGAAAATTTCTTCTTTTTGAAATAACTTCTTTTTCCTTTGTGAATTTGAAATTACAGAATATAAGTTATGAATTTTTGAAGTTTTAGATCAATTCTGTTTTAATTAAAAATAAAAAATAAAAGTGACCGATCCGAGGCTATGCTAACCATGCGCTCTGATTGGCCGAAGATGTTTTTGCGTTTCACGCGCAAATTTGTGACTCTTTAGTCGTGGCCCATGCGGGACTAAAGTGTGTCATTAGCAGTTGATTTCTGAAACCGCCCCCACTTTAGTCCCATCCTATGGCTCGGGCCACGACTAGGGGGGAGGGGTATATTAATATTCCCCTACCTCGAGGACTTAGCCATTTCTCGCAGAGGAGGCCTAGGCAACAAATCGAGGCTGCCAGGCTGCCAGATTTGCGCCCGACCTCCTCGCCGTCGCCGCGCCGCACCGCCCCTCCTCCCATACATCGTCTGCGCTGCGCCGTGCGTCCGCTCCTGTCCGCGCCGGGTCGCCGCTTCGGTCTGCTTTGCGCCGCGCCGCTCGGAGCCCCCGGAGCCATGTTGTAGCCCTCGGAGCTACCGCAGCTGCATGGCGCCATCGAGCCGCATGCGAGGCCAATGCCCTGCTGACGTCATGACGTCAGCATGACATCACGTCGCGCCGAGTCAGCATGCTACGTGTGCCCAGTAATTTACCCGTTTTTCCCTAATAGAATTAAAATGGCATTTTTTAGAAAGGCCCCTAGATTTTAGAACCTTTATAACATTTATCCAGAATCCCAAATTTAGCAAATTTGAACTTTTTAAAATCCCATGACATGTAGAAACTATTAGATCTGTTCAACTTCAAATTGCAATATTTAAAATTTGTCCCAATTCAAATGAGCATTTTGGATGAATTTCGACATAATTCTAATTTTACAAAAAAATAAATTGCAAATGAAATATATTTGGAAACCACCGGCCACGGGATCCGACGAACATGGCATAGACCAGGCCAAGAAGTGCCCAGATTCTACACTCGTCACCAAGATCAACACCACCGCAACCAGGTCCTCCCGCACAGCCTCGAAGACCTCTGACGTGCCTGAGCGTGCCGCCTGCTCCTCCTCACCGCCTCCCAGCCAAAAATATCCGCGCGCTTGACGTGTCACCCCCGGACGAGGGAAGCCCGTCGTGGCGCGCCAGCCTCACCCATCGTCGTTGACGGCCGGGCGGTCCGCCACCGTCCAGGGAAGCGCTCCGGCAACACTCTGTTTGGCTAGGGGTTCAGAGGGAGGGGTGGGGATGGATAGGGGTGGCGATGGAGAGTGGTCGGGGACGAGCGGCGTCTGCGGGACTCGGGTGGCGGCTGGGCTAGGTCAGGTTCCGTCCTTTTTCTCTAGCATGTACGTACGCGCAGAGCTTACCACTACGGGAGTCATTCTTTGCCGTGTGCCGAAAACACACGGTAAAGGACCAAAACACACGGCAACGTCTTTGTCGTGTGCTGCACACGGCAAAGCGCACACGGAAAAGAGTTGCACGGTAATGTTCTCTTTACTGTGTGTCTGATTGCGGGCGCACGGCAACGCTCATGAGTGGAGCCCACTATCACTTAGACGACGACAGACGGTGACAGCATCCAAAGTGGGACCTACCGGTAGGTCATTGCCGTGTAGAAGTTACACACGGGAAAGAGCGTTTATCAATTAAAAAAAATATCATGCGACGACCGGCCGGCGTCGACCAGGTTGCGTCGTCTCCACGGGGTCGACGGCGAGCAGCGTTCATGGCGGCGGACTCGAAAACAGCGACGGTGTCTTCCGGGTAGCGTCCTCGCCGCGAGGAGAGTGCGTCCATGGTGAAGGTCAACGATGGCGGCCGGTGGCGCCAGCACGTTCTCGGCCGGTGGCGAGTCCGAGGAAGGAGAAGACTAGCGAGCTCGCGAGGACGGTGGCTGGAATAGCAGTGCCGACGACAGAAGCCAGGAAAGGAGAGGACCGGAGGGCGCGAGGACGGTGGTGGTGGCGAGGGAGGCAGTCGCCGGCGGGAGGGCCGGAGGAGGTCGCCGGGGAGAGGAGTGGAGGAGGTCGCGCCGGCGGGAGGGCCGGAGGAGGTCGCCGGGGAGAGGAGTGGAGGAGGTCGTGCCGGCGGGTGTGGACTAGAGGAGGTCGCCGGCGAGAGGAGTAGAGGAGGTCGCGCCGGCGGGTGTGGACTAGAGGAGATCATGCTGGCGGGTGTGGACTGGTGGCGCGCCATGGAGTGGAGGAGGTCGTGCCATGGAGATTTCTTTTAGAGGACCCGGCCGACAGGAGCACATGCATGGACTGTACGTGTGTGTCAGTGTTATGCCACCACTCTCCTAGGATGGACCAATGAGAGAAGAGGAGAGTAGATGCCATTGATCCTGTGTTTTCCTTGCAATGATTTGAGCCGTTGGATAGCGGAGAAAAAGCTCTGGCCGATCAGCACGCACAATTTCTTTGCCGTGTGCCTACATCCCTACACACGGCAAAGATTTTTTTAATATGTTTCTTCTTTTCTTCAAATAGTAGAATATTGCGCCGTAGTGCCTTTGCCGTCCGTGCATCTTTACCGTGTGCTTTTTATTTTCGTTACCGTGTGCCAGACGTTACCGTGTGTTTTCCGTGCGTTTTACCGTGTGCCAAACGTTACCGTGTGTTTTCCGTGCTCTTTAACGTGTGCCAAACGTTACCGTGTGTTTTTCGTGGCTGCACACGGTAAAGAATTCTTTGCCGTGCGCACGATATAAAACACACGGTAAAGACCGTGGCACACGGGAAAGATGAGCTCTCCCGTAGTGTACCATTATGGGGCGCATAGTAGTTTTCAATAAATACCTAAAATTAAAAATATTTGCTGAAATCAATTCAAACGTCTCAAGCTAGAGTAGCTGATCGAGAGCATATATAGGTGTATTAATTGGCAATGAGGTACCTATGGCGTGCACATGAGCGTAAGTGGACACGAATCGCTCTAAGGCTCACGGAATCTGCCGCTGTGTCAGCACCTAGCTAGCATGTGTACCCCGCTCTCTCACTCCCGTCAGCTACCTATCCACCATGAGTACAGCACAGTCAGCTCCAGGTCACACAAAGTAATCACCTCGTGGCCGCAGTACCAATTCCAGTACAAGCTGCTTCCCACTCGATGATGCAGTACACTACCAGCACTCTTGACACTAGGCACACACCCACACTGCATGCAGCTTATAACAAGACAGGCCAAGAAAGGAGAGGAAGGCATCATAACAAAGCTGCAGCGAGAAGCAGCGATTCAGGAGTGCCACAACCTCTTCAGTTCAAGGTGGTGCATGCTGACGGGCCACTCCAGCCGGCGTGGGCGAGAGCATCCGCCTTCACCTGCAACAAGTTCTGCCACGAGTACTCCATCTTCGTCGAGTTCGCGACACCAACCCTCCACCCGTGTGAGTTACTTTTCCCTCTCAATCTATTTCCTCTGATACGATCAGCTACTTACACATAGCAGCTTGACAGGTTGCTTACACTACCCTCACTCATCCGGTCGTAGTCTCCGGATACGGTTCCCAGCAAGAAGTTAAACTTTTTGAATGGCGGTATCAACGACATATATTCTTTTGGAACAGTGCCATCACTAACGACAAGAGCTTGTTAGTGGTATCATCGTTCCACAAGAATAGCATGTCGGAGATGCTCGTGTCCGTAGACTAGGCCCGGGTGAGTCCATCCCTCCCAAGGCGCATTCGAGCATCGCTTCGACCAACAAAACTGATGCACAACTAGTCGTCCGGCGTACGTGTCGGCCTTGTCGAGTTTCTCGACGACCTTCTCTGGCAGCGGTGATTGGAAAGGAACATAAAGGAAAGATGACAGGTGAGGACGTGTATGGTGGAGCACTAGATTGTTCTAGGGTGGGGAAGCGTGGTGGTGTCGTGAAGGTCTCGCTTATCCTCCGCTTTGACGCCACGTAGTGGTGACAAGGAAATATACACGTCCACACAAAATATATATACTCTGATGACAACCAAAGAATTCAGAAAAAAATTGAAAGTCACACTGTTTGGGATATTATCTATTCACTAGTTGAAGGACCCTGTGTTGCCATGGGTCTTTACCTTTTTGTGACGATTTATTTTGATCTGACATCTTTGTAATTCTATTTTGTAATGCGGTTATGTGATATCCCTTGTTGATTTATTTATTCTTTTGTAAAATTTGTACTGTTCTTATATTTATTGTGCTATACAAATCACGATATTGCACGAGGCAGCTAACCAATGGAAAAGGAGAACACATAGTGAAGTATAATGATTGTGCCAAAATTGTGAGCATTATCTAACTATGCATGATGTCAATTGAAGGTCTTAAGCAATAAGAAGCTTGTTTTATTTCATACCATCAACATTGTTTGTGCTAGCATTTTTGATATGCACCACAATGCAAATGGAGTTGAATAGGGGAATGGAATAGTATATGTGTTTATGTAAGTCATATAGTGACAGGAGCAAAATGTCGGTGCTTGAGAAATGGCATGCATGACGCCGCACTTTTGTTTGATAAGGAGATTCACGACTTGAGCAAGAAAATCGAGTTGCGATGATAACACGCTTGCAAGTACCATTCAACTAACATGTTTAAGGAGGACATAGATCAAAGATAAAAAAAATTGTGAAGAGCCCCAATGATAAAAAATAATTGAGTGCAGATAAAAAAAATTAGTTGCATAAATAAATTTATAACATAGGGATCTCGTCCAACACGAGCACATATTGCAAACAATATACACACTTTGTTGGTAAATATTCAATAAAGAATAATATCATCACTTTTGAAGAGGGGCACTTGATTGCCCCTAATGCATCCTCTATAGAGCAGCATAATCTGTCTCCGCGGGTGATGGCTTTCACGATGGGCTCCTCAGGAGACTTACAAACAAGATCGTAGGCTGACCAACATTTCGTAACTTTGCTCTCTCTTACATAATCAGGTTTAGGTCAACAAGGTCGTAGGCAGACCAACATGTCGTCCGAATAATTAGCCACCAGGCTCTCGTCGCATCGTCAAATTTGTATGGATGATTTTTGCCCTGGTGAGGCTGTCAAATTTGCCGAAGTTTCAATGCGTGCGAGTAGCAAGCCTCACCCATGTCATTGATCGTCCACTAATGTCATCTATGATTAACAGAGACAATAACTGAGCGGCTTCTAATGGACGGCCCACCTTTCCACAAAGGCAATGACTACCAACACCGTTATAATGCTGATCTTTAGAACTAGTCTTCATATATTTTGTCTCCAACATCTAGTCTAGACTAATTTTGCGCTGCTAGCTAGAGTAGTTCTTCGTCCTCCACCGTGGCTAGAGTGAAAATGACATTGATCCGGCTACCATGTTATCAAATCAACCATGAAACTATTTTATAGATATTGACCTTTTTCATTGTTAAATTTATTTATTTATTATTTGTTAACAAGATGTTTTCTTGGCTATATTCTGATGACGAATTTGTAAGGTAATCGTTCCACATCCTTGTTCAACAACAATATCTGGAGTTTGAACCCTGAGTGATAGCAAAATTGCATGGCGGTAAGGAAGTCCCATGACAACAGAAAGATCAAGCTCAAATTAACTGAAGTCTCCTTGCGATTAGGATCATAAAACATCTTGATCGGTGGTAACCCCACAACCATTACGGGTGGATCGACAAAAATGCTAACATCGATGGGAAATTATAAGGCTATGATATTGAAACTAAGCCAGAGCTCTCCTTGTGCGTGTGTTATTTGACTGGGGCCGCGGAAATATTTGATGATAACAACGTGATTTCACGGGGACCAGGCGAGATACGTGTCGAGCCAAAGGATATTGTGATTGGAGCAGGAAAGTAGAGGATCACATGCATGGGCCCAAGCTAACAGCAGCAATGGGTAGAAGGAGGGTGTGGTGGTGACCATGCGCACGAAACCAGTGTCAGTCAGGTACATGAGCATGTGCACGAATCACTCTATTGATCACCGAATCTGCCGCTGCGTCAGCACCTACATGCCTGTGTCCTACCAATCCACGACCATAAATTCCATGGTACAGTTCCGAGTCAGCTCCGAGTCACAAAGTCCCCACTCGATGACTTGATGCACTGCATCCAGCTTAAAAGAAGAGAGCCCAAGCAAATGAACGACGAGGGGAAGAAGCAAATAGATCACAAGAAAGAGGCGTCAAGACGGATATGTCGGCGTCGCCAGGACCGGCGAGGAGTCCCACTGCCTCTACAGTTCATGGTGGTGCTGAACGGCGACGAGGAGTACATCCCCCTTAACACACAGCGCGTTCTCTTCTGGCACGACTTCATCTTCTTAATGTTGGTTAGTACACCAGCCCTCCACATGGGTTATATTTCTCTCTTATATGGTAGATGATCAGCTGCAACACAGCAGCTCGCCTGACCTACCACACCTTGTCCGATTCTTGTTTTTAGTCTACAAGTTACCTATTTTCCTGGGCAGGAGGCGCACATCCGGGCCAAGTCGCCGGATGCCATCACTAGTGGAAACAGGGGCTTTAGTCCCGGTTCGTAGGCCCCCATTTGTCCCGGTTGTGCAACCGGGACGGGGCATCCGGGACAAATACCCCTCCCCATTGGTCCCGGTTGTGGCAGGACCCGGGACAAATGGGGCTGACCACGTGGCCCGAGCGCTGGAACCTGGCCAGGGCTATTAGTCCCGGTTCTGAATACGACCCGGGATGCATGCCCCTTCTGCCGCGGCAGGGCTTTTGCCCTTTTCTCTGCCGCGGCAGAAATTTACAATTTCCGTTTTTTGGTCCCCGAGACCTCCTGGCGGCCCCTCCCCGGACCTCGAGAAGAGAGGAGCCTCGGTGGACCCTCCACCGAGCCCCCGGATCGCACGAGTGAATAAGTATATAAAGCAGAATAAGAAACACTTATATTACAGAAGCAAAGTATATCGAGCATATTACATGACCGATGGAGTGTATTACAAAATCAAACTTAGTTCCAACCGGAGGCATGGTACTCCCATCTACGTTTATGACCTCTGCATCTAAGAAGCCCGCAATTTCCTCCTGAATTGCTCGTATGCGGTCCCTAGGTAGAAGACCGTCCCGAAGCCGTTCGATCTAATATAAAGAAGAGTGGTCACTAAAATATATGAAGCTAAGTAACTAAAAAAGATAGTAATAAGAAGAATTGACGACTAACGTACATGAAGTTGCTTTAAATTTCTGCCCTTGGGAGATGTGGTCTGACGAATGAACTCGCAAACGTAGTATCCACACAAGTTATTCCCGTCTCCTTGTTGCAAGCACTATACGAGAAGATTGTTTCAATCAAAATAATAATCAACCAGGCATGATAATGGTATCGACACTAGAATCAAGGAGATGGGCACGGATCTAGATAGTACTTACTTGCACAACATCAAATGTAAGTTGTTTTTCCCATTCAACGGGAGACTTCTTTATGGACCTATTCCAAACCCTACCCGAGAAAGAAAAAGAATAAAAAGAGTTAGTAATTACTTGATATCCGAAAATGAAACAAAGTAGTCGATATATTGCAATATATAAATACTGAAATTAATAAAGATTGAAATTACCGCTGGATCATTTCCTGCATGTCAGCCCACATTGAGAGGGGTTTACGTTTTGAGTCCATTACAACTACTTTTCCTTTGTCAATTTGGAAGATTAGCAGAATATAGTGGAAGCTGCGCACGCAGATCTCATCAATTATACAATGAACATCGAGTAAGGAAAACAGAATGTTTACAACAGAGTAACACACTTACTTGAAGTTGTAAGGAAATAGTATTTCCCGTCGGTGTTGGTTAAATATTATTGCCCTCAGAATATTATTTTCTGTATCCTTAGGAGATTGCCGAAGAGTCTTTTCAAAAATAATATTTGGATCAATGAACCCAATATCATAGATTCCACCTCTTTTGCATTCAAGAATCTTCATTCTGCAATTATAATATATGAGTGTACTATATATATATATATATATATAATATATGAATATATATGCAATTGAATGAGGTGAGCTAGAGAAATAAGTGCTTACAGACAATAGGCACTAAGGATAGATTTGTCGAGGGCCTGCTACTGGTATAACTGAAACAATTCCTCAAATTGAATCATAACATATCCATTTCCAGTTCCATAGTGCTCGTCCTTAACGTTGAGACATAGCCAGTCCTCAGATTCATCAGTGGCTTGCATATACCAACTATGCACTCTTCGCATTTTCGTTGGTAGATCCTTTATCTCCTCGGGTTTGACAAGAGGCTTCCCATACTCGTATTTGTACGCACATTCAGCTGCGGGGAAGTAGTTCACTGTTTGCATATACTCAGCAATGGACAAACCCGCATCGGCTGCCTTGTCTGCGTACAGTGTTATAAACTCCGGATCAATATCCTCATCAGCAATATTAGTGCTCGGCCCCACCTGGGTATTGGAAATCACTTTGAGCGGGGACGTGATTGTTTTTTCTGCTCTCCGAGTTGAGCAACTGATTTCCCCTTTTTCCCGCTTGCGCTACTACTCTTCGTTGACCGCACCATTTCCTGGTGTGACTTCAGAATAGAGCGGTCATAGTCAGATGACAGACTCGGCTCGGGTTGATGAAGAGTCTTCACCATTTTCCAAACTCGTTCTATCTCTTCTTCGGTCTCAGGGAAATCTGGCTTTTGCTTCTCCTTCCGCTTTGATTTCCACGCATCGTATTCGTCCTTTGCGATTTTCTGGGTTTCCTCGGGAGTATAGTCGTAAGGTAACTTGGGTACCTCTTTTGGTACCTTCGGGAGGGGTGACCGTTGACGTTTCGGTGATTTTTTACGTTTCGGCAGAAACTTAGTGGGCGGAGAGGGCTGACGCGGCGGCGTAGGCGACCGCGCTGGAGACGTGCACGGCGTAGGCGACCGCGCCGGAGACGGCATGCGTTGCGAAGACGACCGCGCTGGAGACCTTTGCGCTGGAGAAAGGCGAGGATTCGATGGCTTTGTCATCTGATTTGTGAGCACAATGCATTCCTTTAGCCATAGAACGGTCAAGTTCTTGGCTTCTCCGAGTTCAGTCAACTCTTCGTCTTCACCTTCAGGAAAATCAAGCTTTACCCGCTCGAATCTGTTGACAACTTCATCGACCCCAACAACAGCGTAGCCCCGTGGAACCGGAAGACTATGGTGAGTTGGTTCGTTCCCAATTGGGCCGCCGCCTTGATGGTTATATTGACGACCTTCACGTGGAGCTCACAGGATGTCATTTCCGTGATCTCATCCACCGGGTGAATCATCGGCGGTGCATCATCACCCGGTAGCTGCGTGGACGCAACGCTGCTTTTGCGATGAGAATGTGCGGCGTCGGGAGCCTCGACTTCAACTTCTACCATGTGTACTGTTGCGCCGGTAGACACTATCTGCTGGCTAAGTGTGTTAATTTGGTCCTGCTGCTTCTTTGCTACATCCTGTGTCAGCTTTACCATTTCTTCAAGTTGACGCCTCCAGTTTTCTTGATTCTCTGCTTCAGCTGCCTCCTTGTCCTTTTTACGTTGACGGCTTCTATCTGGGTATAACTTTTTGGTGGAGTCGAACGCAACACTCCACGGAGGAGTGCCTTTTGTGCCTCGTGTACGCCCTCCGTGTTCCTTATTCCCTAGGGCTCGTGTGAGCTCGTCGTTCTCTCTATCTGGCACGAACTTCCCATCTTTAACGTCCTTTATTGCGTCTCTCAGCTTCTCTATGGGTAGAGGACGACTCTTTTTATGCCTTAGGTTATATATTGCTTTTCCTTCGGCGTCCAACCTGCCCCCATGCCCGTAGAACCATGACCTTGTCCGCTCGACCCACAAGAACGGCTCGGGAGTGATCCCCTGCTGAATCAGGTTGTTCTCCCATGTCTCCCACTTGGGACTAGAACCCTTGTAGCCACCTTGCCCCATAACATGGTGATATACCTTTTTGGCGGCGTTTTTCTCATTTGTTTCCGTCCTTTCCAGTTCATTCTCTGCCAGCTTGTACTTCACGAAGTCTGCCCATACGGGTTTTATTTTCTCATACCCTTGAGTGAAATGAGGAGTCTTGTTCTTCTTAACATAATCAAGGTTCAATCTTTTCTTCCAGTTTTTGAATTGCTCGGCCATCTTTTTCAGGGTCCACGCTTTGACCTTTTCCGTATCTCATGTTTCATTTTAGTAACATCGGCCTCAGTCACATCCGCTTCATTCTCGTCCACCTCCGGCACGGGTAAGTTGAAATTAGCCAAAATCTTTGAGAAAAGATGATCTTTGGCTATTTTGCCGACATATGAAATTCTTTGTTTCCGCGGATCTTTTGGCTCATTCCACTCATTAACAGTGATCGGGATGTGATCTCTAACTAGCACTCCGCATTGCTTCACAAATTTTTGGGCAACATCAGCGGGAAGCTCGGGTGCGCCGTCTGCTGTGATCGTGTCGATCCTGTATCTTTCTGTATCTTTCAACTTCTTTGTTGCGCCTCGTTTAGTCTTTTTTCCGGTTGATATATTTGAACCGGATGGCTAAAAATATAAAGACTGTTAATACATGTATATAGACAACGGATGCTTCATTAATTAACATATATATATATGCACCTCGGAGCCGGTGTTCGTAATTTGTATGGTTCCACCGGAGCCGTCAGCTGCTCCCATATCGGAGCCGTCGGCTTCTCCCTCATCGGAGTCGTCTCCCTGGGTGAGCACCGGATCTCCCTCACCGGAGTCGTTCATCCACTGGCTCACATCGGGCTCTACGTCGGGCCCGCGGATTAAACCCTCGATCATATTTTCGGCATCTTCGTCTCTTGGCTCCATACTATACAAAAAGAGTAAGTATATATTTCAGATCCAATTCATTAAAATTGCTTATGCATAATAATATTTAAACATACGATAACATTTCTAGCATTCTTAAATTTATAACACTATCTTAATTAGATTTTCTAACATTCATAATTAATAATTCTAACATTCTTCAATTTCCTATATCAATTCTAAACCTACGAATCTAAAATTGCTAAGTCTAATAACTAATAATTCTAACATTCTTAAATTTCCTATATCAATTCTAAACGTACAAATCTAAAATTGCTAAGTCTAATCTAAAATTTCTAACATTCTTAAATTTTTTATATCAATTCTAAACAAATTTAAAGTTAATAAGTCTAATCTAAAATTTCTAACATTCATAAACTAATAATTCTAACATTTGTAACACTAATAAAAAACAGTAATTAAGTAAAAAAAAGGGAAAAAACAAAAAAGGCCCCGGGTTAGGGCGAGATGGAGGCAGGCCTTACCTCCTGTTGGGACAGCGGCGGGCCGGCGGCGCGGGGCAGCGGCGGCTAGGGGCGGTGGAGGCCGGCGCGGGGCAGCGGCGGGCCGGCGGCGCGTGGGGCGAGGGGTGGCGCCGCAGAGGAGGACGCCGACGGGGGCGAGACGGGATCGAGGGGCGGCACCACAGAGGAGGACGCCGACGGGGCGAGGGGCGGCGCGTGGGGGGCGAGGGGTGGCGGCGCAGAGGAGGGCGCCGACGGGGGCAATGAGCGGCGCCGCAGAGGTGGGCGCCGACGGGGCGAGGGGCGGCGCCGGGTGCGACGGGACGTAGGGACGGCGCCGCAGAGGCGAGGACGCCGGCGGGGCGAGGGGCGGCGCGGGGGAACGGAAAAAATGGGCAGCCTGGCGGCGTCACTTTCGTCCCTGCGCGCGGTCTGGAGCTGAGGGGGGCGGTGACGTGTATATATCCTATCCCCCTTTCGTCCCGGTCGGTGGCAACAACCGGGACGAAAGCCCCTTCCGTCCCGTTGTTGCCACCAACCGGGACGGAAGGGGCTTTCGTCCCGGTTATTGCCACCGACCGGGACGGAAGGCCCGGCTGGTCGCGCACCGGGACCAGAAGTACTTTTGGCCAATTGTTTTAGCGCCAAAATTTGAATATATTAAATATGCACGTGAATAACTTTTATATAGTTTCAAATTAGGAAAAAATTACAACATTAAAATTGTTTGAATTTGCATAACTAATTCAAATCCGTTTTCTGTTTAACTAAATAATTATTCTAACTATTCAAACTATTAACTATTTCACTATTTGCACTTAATTTAAATATAAATATCTTATATTGTTTTAAAATTAGCAATAATTACTTTAAACAGAAAACAGACGCTGAAATACAAATTTCTTTTCTACCGTGCTCGGACGCCGCGGATGATGTTCCCGTGCACATTACTACCCGAGCGCCAAGTCAACAATGACCCAAGCATGCATGGATGAATGTGTTAAACACTGATCCGGATGTTTTGTATTTGGGAGATGAACTGACCGGTGTATGAAGCTGGGCTATATATATAGGGTCCTCTGGCTCACAAAGTGTTGAGCTAGGGTTTTGATCCAACGGTTAAGAAACACCTCATCCAACGGCTCACAGCAGCTCGAAAGAAACACACTGTAGCCCTGATCGGACGGCTCACAACAGCTCGAAAAAAACACATCCGGATCCAACGACTCAAGAGCGCTTGAAAGAAACACACGATCCGTGTGATTCTATCTGATTGGTCCAAACGAAACCCTAATTCCCATTTAGTCCCGGTTGGTGTCCCCAACCGGGACTAAATGGATGATCTGTTTCCCAATGAAACCATAACCCATTTAGTCCCGGTTGGTGTCCCCAACCGGGACTAAAGGGATGTTTTCTTCTCGCTATATATATGTATACATTGTCACTCCATTGCCATAAACACATACAAACTCACCACTCTCTCATGGCTTCTACCGTACCCACTCTAACATTCATCCAGGCGGAGGCACTTTCCGCCTCGAACTACCCCTGCCCGTGCGGCTACAACGTTCCCGCCGGTTGGATGCTGAGCGCCGGAGGAGTGCCGGTCCCTCCTCTTCCTCAAGGTGTGGCGCGTCGGGCGGCCATCACGAACCACTACTACCACGAGCTCACGCCGGAGCAGCGGAGGAATCCCAGTTGGCATCCCGATAACCAGCATACATGGGATGCCTTCTTCATCAATCGGCGTGAGAGGGCGCTCGCCAGGTATGAGGACGACGGTCTGCCTCCTGGGAACTATCACGAGGCCGGTCGTCGGCTATGGTGGTCCGGTCGGACTCTACAGAGCGTCATGGACTACATCAGGGCCGGCGATATCCCTCGCCTGCGCTACCCTCAGGCCCCAGCCCTGGAGTCGTGATCCTCCGAGGGAGTGGAGAGCACCGTCAGACGATAGTGACGACGACGGCGGCGGCGACTATGACGACTACGAGTACATGTACTATAGGCCTAGGCAGGAGTATGACTAGTAGATCGATGCACTTTTGCCATTATGTACTGCCTTGTTTATTTAGATCTATGCTCTCCGTTTAGATTTAGATCCAATCTTGCCATTATGTGTACCGTGCCTTGTTTATCTATCGAAATACATGTCC
Source organism: Alopecurus myosuroides (assembly GCA_028641055.1). Lineage (NCBI taxonomy): Eukaryota > Viridiplantae > Streptophyta > Magnoliopsida > Poales > Poaceae > Alopecurus > Alopecurus myosuroides. The sequence continues at coordinate 38,082 of JAPCYS010001128.1, forward strand.
CCCTCTTTTTAACGTCTATCGAAATGCCATTAGATCTGTATCCAACAAATCAGGAAAAATCACACGGAAAACAGAAAACAGACGAGCTAGAGGGCCACTGTTTGCCGGAATACAACAAATTATTTTATTAAACAGCCAACAGAAAACAGACGCGCTAGCGCGCGGCCACACACAAATTGGCCGAGACTAATGGAGGGGAAGTGAGATCAATTCATGATTCTATTGCTCAAATGAATACTACCCTTGCTGGACTTCAAACCATGATTCAAGCAAGATTGCCTCTTGTTGATGATGACAATGCTAGTGTCCATAGTGATGCTAATAATGGATTGGAAGCTATTGGTGCAAGAAATCAAGTTAATGGCCGAAATAGAGAAGAGAGAGGCCTAAGAGGATATCATGGCCGAAACCAAAACTTTGGAGAAAGAAGAATGCCAAACAATGTGGTACAAGCAAATCCTAGAGAAGATGGTTTGAGTAAGCCTAAATTTTCTATTCCATCATTTAGCTTTGATACTATGGATGTGGAAGAATACTTGCTATGGGAGTTGAAGATGGAGAAACTATGGAGAATGCATGAGTACAATGAGGATAGAAAGATCAAATTGGCTTCAAGTGAGTTTGATGGTTATGCTCTTAGATGGTGGGATGAGCTTTTGAGGAAGAGACAAGAAGATGGAGAATTGCCCATTGTCACTTGGAACACCATGAAGAGGATCATGAGAGATAGATTTGTTCCACCAAATTACATAAGGGAACAATTTGATCAATTGCAACAATTGAGGCAAGGAACTATGAGTGTTGATGCTTATTATCAAGAGATGGAGTTAATTATGCAAAGGGCACGTGTGAGAGAACAATTGGAGCAAACAATGCAAAGATTCCTTTCGGGTTTGAACTACAAAATCAAAGGCATTGTGAGGCATCATCAATATCAAAATATCCATGAGTTATTACACCATGCAAGGGAGGCTGAAGCACATATCATTGAGGAGGCAAAAATTACTAATAGAACAAGGGCTAGATTTCCTATGAGATCATCTTCTATGCCTAGTGCACCTCCTCCACCACCACCATCTTCAAGTTTTCGAGGTGCTTCTTCTTCTAAACCCGAGCCTAGTTCTTCAATTGCAAAGAAACCATCACAACCAAGTGTGAGTACCACTGGTTCAAGTGCTTCTACATCAAGAACAAGAGATATTTCATGCCACACCTGTGGAGGAAAAGGGCACTTTAAGAGGGATTGTCCAAATACAAAAGTGATGGTGATCAATGAGAACAATGAGTATGAGACAGGTGATGATGTTGATCCTAATGATATTGATGATGATGATGGCTATTTGAGTGATTCTCCTTTGGATGCTTATGCTACTACTATGCCATCTATTGTTTGCACCCAAAATTCCTTGAGTGTGGTGCCTACTCCTGAACGTCAAAGGTGCAATTTGTTTCAAACCAAAGCTATTATTGGTCCTAACATGGCTTGCAAAGTCATTATTGATGGAGGAAGTTGCAGAAATTTGGCTAGCAAAGATCTATGTGCAAAGCTCAACTTGAAATATATACCACATCCTTCTCCTTATCATATCCAATGGTTGAGTAGCACGGGACAAATGAAGGATTCTTATATGGTGAGAGTGGAGTTCCAAATTGGACCTTATAAAGATATTATTGAGTTTGATGTGGTGCCCATGACAGTTTGCCACTTATTATTGGGAAGACCTTGGCAATTTGATAGAAGTGTGAAGCATGAAGGAAGAGCAAATACATATGAGCTATATCATCATGGGAAGACTATTATTTTGAGGCCTATGACTCCACAACAAATTCTACAAGAGTCCCAATCCAAAATTGAGAGGAAAGTGGAAAAAGAAAGAGAGAGGGATGAGGGAACACCAAAACTACAAGCCATGGGGAGTGATAGCAAAACCAATTTGAGTGGTAAAAAGAGAGAGAACCTATTATGCATGTTAGCCACTAAAGAGGATTTGAGGGAATTTAAGGATGATCCTACACTAGTCCCTATTGTGCTTATTCACAAGGGAGAGATTTTGGTTTCTAATGACATGACCCCTATTCCTCTTGGTGTTTCTAATGTTTTGCAGGACTTTGAGGATGTTTTTCCACAAGATGTGCCCTCGGGATTGCCACCATTGAGAGGAATTGAACATCAAATTGATTTGATCCCAGGAGCATCTCTCCCAAACCGAGCCCCTTATAGAACCAATCCACAAGAAACAAAGGAGATCCAAAAGCAAGTACAAGAACTATTGGACAAAGGTTATATTCGGGTTAGTCTTTCTCCTTGTGCCGTTCCCGTTATTTTGGTTCCTAAGAAAGATGGTACTTGGCGCATGTGTGTAGATTGTAGAGCAATTAATAACATCACTATTCGTTATCGTCATCCTATACCACGTTTAGATGACATGTTAGATGAATTAAGTGGTGCTACTCTTTTCTCTAAAATTGATTTGCGTAGTGGATACCATCAAATAAGAATGAAAGAGGGAGATGAATGGAAAACTGTTTTTAAGACAAAATTTGGTTTATATGAGTGGTTAGTAATGCCCTTTGGTTTAACTAATGCACCTAGTACTTTCATGAGATTAATGAACCATATTTTGAGAGACTTTATTGGTAGATTTGTGGTAGTTTATTTTGATGATATTCTTATATATAGACACAATGAACATGACCACATGGATCATATTAAACAAGTTTTGCAAGTGCTAAGAACTAATAAATTGTATGGTAATCTTGAGAAGTGCACTTTTTGCAAAGATAAGGTTATATTTCTTGGTTATGTAGTTTCTAAGCATGGAATTGAGGTTGATCAATCTAAAATTGAAGCTATTCGAAATTGGCCAATTCCCACTAATGTGAGTCAAGTTAGAAGTTTTAATGGGCTTGCTAGTTTCTATAGAAGATTTGTGCCTAATTTTAGTACAATTGCCTCCCCTTTAAATGATCTAACTAAAAAGGGTGTTAATTTTGAATGGGGTGTTTCTCAAGACATTGCTTTTGATACTTTGAAAGAGAAGTTGATTTCGGCCCCATTACTTATGCTTCCAAATTTTGATAAACAATTTGAGATTGAGTGTGATGCTAGTGGCATAGGTATTGGAGGTGTGCTCATGCAAGAAAAGAAACCTATTGCTTATTTTTCTGAAAAATTGAATGGTGCACAATTGAATTATTCTGTTTATGATAAGGAATTATATGCACTTGTGAGAGTTTTAGAAGTATGGAAACATTATTTGTGGCCTAAAGAATTTATTATTCATAGTGATCATGAAGCATTGAAATTTCTAAAGTGCCAAAATAATTTGAATAAGAGACATGCTAAGTGGGTTGAGTTCATTGAATCTTTTCCATACATCATAAAACATAAAAAGGGATTGGATAATGTAGTTGCTGATGCTTTGTCAAGGAAAAATATGTTACTCTCAAATTTAGAAATCAAGGTTTCGGGTTTGGAGGGTATTAGAGATTTATATGATGAAGATAATGAATTTTCCATGCCATTTAATAAATGTGTTAATACTAAAGCATGGGACAAATTTCATATACATGATGGGTACTTGTTTAGAGCTAACAAATTGTGTATTCCCGAGTGTTCTTTGCGTTTATTTTTGATCCAGGAATCTCATAGTGGAGGATTGATGGGACACTTTGGAAGAGAGAAAACATTGTTGATGTTGGCAGAAAATTTCTATTGGGCACATATGAGAAGAGATGTGTATAGATTGGTGCAAAGATGCATTACTTGCAACAAATCCAAATCAAAATTGAAGCCCCATGGATTATATACACCATTGCCATCACCAAGTACACCATGGGAGGATATTAGTATGGATTTTGTGTTGGGATTACCAAGGACTAAAAGAGGACATGACTCTATCTTTGTGGTTGTGGATAGATTTTCAAAGATGGCTTTTATTCCACAAGAGTGATGATGCTTCTCACATTCAGATGTGAGAATCTTCCAAGGAATTTAGATCAGAGATGTCCAAGTTCGAGTTAGGACTATAGTTTCAGATAGAGATGTCAAGTTCATGAGTTACTTTTGGAAGACACTTTGGGGTAAGCTTGGCACTAAGCTATTATTTTCTACCACTTGCCACCCCCAAACTGATGGACAAACTGAGGTCGTTAATAGAACATTGTCCACATTGCTAAGAGGTATGATCAAGAAGAATTTGAAGGAGTGGGAGGAGTGTTTGCCCCATGTGGAATTTTCTTACAATAGAGTTGTGCATTCAACTACTCAATTATGTCCTTTTGAGGTGGTGTATGGTTTCAAGCCTATTACTCCTCTTGATTTATTACCACTTCCTTTACATGAGAGAGTTAATATGGAGGCTTCAAAGAGGGCTGATTTTGTGAAAAAGATTCATGAGAAAACAAAAGAGGCCATTGAGAAGAAAGGAAAACATGTGGCTGAAAGAGTAAACAAGAAGAGGAAGGAGCTTATATTTCGGCCAGGAGACATGGTGTGGGTGCACTTTAGAAAAGATAGATTTCCCACATTAAGAAAGTACAAGTTGATGCCTAGAGGAGCTGGTCCTTACAAAGTAATTTCAAGGATCAATGATAATGCATACAAGATTGACCTCCTAATTGATGAGTTTGGTGTTAGTAATTCTTTTAATGTGGCTGATTTGACACCTTACCATGGAGATGATTTAGCATCGAGGTCGATGCCTTTTCAAGAGGGGGAGGATGATGAGGACATCCCTAGCTCTTCACCTATTGTTGAACATGAAGATCCTCCAATCAAAGCTAATGAGGTTAGAATTGGTCCAATGACAAGATCAAGAACCAAGCTACTTCAACAACAGGTGAATTCACTCCTACTTGAGTATAATGTTTATAATTGTGAGAACTTTATACTACCTAAATCATTGCATCGATGTGTTCTTAGGTTTATTGATAACACAAACATTAATGGAGATCATGGAGAGAAGATACACATGGATGGAGATGAGCTAGAAGAGGAGATGGTGATCAAGTGCTAAGGATGATGAAAACAAGCATGGCAATTATTATTTCACAAGGGGATGAGTGCCTCCACAAGGTGAAATGCACTCATTGATGGAAAAGCAAGAGGAGGGCGCCCACATAGAAGATCTATGCGCCATAATAGTGTTAGGTTTGGTTTCCATAACTATAGTGGCCGAATTCCTTGTGTGGGAATCGGTTTGTATCCATATTTGTGAGTTCTAGTCCTAGTAGGAGTCCTAATCCTAGTAGGGAGGGTTGTGCTTGCGCAAGGAGCCTTGTGGCCGCACCCCCTCCACCTATATATGTTGGCCACCTACGTGTGGATCAATCAGACTACGTTAAAACCAAAAACCCTAGACCTCTAGATTGAAACTGCTTGTAAGCCTTTCATCTGGAAGTTCATCTGCAAACTTTACGTGATACCTGCTGTTCCACTGGGAATAAGACGGTACAGAACCACTTGTAGTCAGTGGATTACTTGTGCAAGAGTGTGGAGTTGAGAATATCCATTGGGTTGCTATCTTTTGCATTGGCATCAGGGATCAGCCGGAGAGTTCTTAGTGGCGCACTAGTTATCAATTCAGAAGTTATCTGTGAGTTCACTGAGAAGATTGGGCCACCCCTGATCAGATTTGATTTAGTGCAAGCGTTGCCGCGTACACGTTGTCCATGGGATTATTGTAGTGACCTGCTGGTGTGCGAAAACGCGATGGTGGTGGTGGCGGTGGTACGGTATTGCCTGCAGTGACTCCAGTCTGTGGTGCAAGTAACCCGGCCTGCGTATCTACGGGTTGTGCTCCTCCGGTTGTCGGCTGAGGGGCGGTTCCTTGATTTGCCACTGGAATCGGCTGATCCTGAGGCGTGATAAATAGTGCGGCCGGGTTTATGACTCCTCCCAATGCTGGTAATCTAGTTTGATGCCTTTGATGTATTCTAGTCGTTTCCTCTCGGAGCCGAGTTTCCAATGCATCCAGCTCACGTTGCCGTGTGACCATCCCTTGCCTTTCTGCTTCTACTTGCCTTCTCTGCTGCTCCAATGCACGACGGGCTACGTCCAAATCCCTAACTCGTTCCGCCGCGTTCTCCGGAGTGATAACGGTGGCAAGGACCGTCGGATCTAGGATCATATTGTTGTCGAACAAGGCCGGGTGTTGTGGATTGGAAGGACCCGCTCCAGGTGTCCGGTTTGCTAGGAATCCGAACGTGTTTGCGTGTAGCTCGTTTTCCGGCGCTTGACTGGTAACCGATGCCGACTCTCCGTCAACCTGGGCCAAAACCGTGTTTCCGTTAGCCGGCCCCTGCTGTCGGGCTAATGCTTGTGCTGACCCGGCCGCGGCCGCGGTTACGGCCTCTTGGTTGAGATTGGTCGCGGGAGCCGTATAAACCGCGACTCGGCGTATGATGCTTGGCGCGAATTCATGATGTTCCCCTTCGCTGTTATTCTCCTCATATCGGTTTTCCAGCAGATCCAGGATAGACTCGGTATCATCCTCCCTTTCGACCCGGTCTCGCGGGGTCCATGCCGGCTCCTCCGGCTGTTCCCACTTCGCGATGGGTTCTTCCGCTGGATATGTCGTTCCAACTGATTCTTCTTCATCTGATTGGATAGAAGTGGCCTCCCCTGACACAGAATCAGATCCAAAATTGTTAGGGATCGAACCGGAAGTACATACCATACCAATGAAGACGCTGATCCGGCCGATTGTTACGACGGATCCGGATTCGAGGTGATCCGACTCTGGCCCCCAGCCGGAATCGTCCACCGTCTTTTCTCCTTTCTGGTTGATGTAGATCTCGCCGACGACAAGATTCTCCATGTTCTTCCGAGCTTCTCCCGTGATGTAAACACCTTTGGACGCAGGCCCCACGGTGGGCGCCAACTGTCGTGGGATTATCACGGCAGACGTTACCGGGGGTAACTGATCTTGGGGCAAGACGACACAGGCGCTTGGGAGAGGGTTTAGCTCAGAGGAAAACATGAGGGAACTCGATCTGGTAGCCGGCAATCAAGTCGCCGAGTCTCCGATCTCAATATATTAACTCGATCTCTCGTATACACTGGATGCTCGATATCAAGCGGTACTACTAGGGTTCTTGGATCTCTCTCAACTAATCCTAGGGGTCGGTTTATAAAGCACCCGTACCCCCCGGCTTGTCCTCCAAGACGCGCCCTGGATCCTACCCAGACACGGCATACAAACCCTAACCTTCCTTCACCGTAACCCACAATCCGGGTTACTAGGCCTATAAACTTGGGCCTTCCGGAAGTTTCTTTATCCTTAGCCAGATCCTGCGCAACGTCCTTTGGGCCGGATTACACCTGGGAGTTAGCCTACCGGGTTATTATCCCTCCATCACAATATGCTTCAGCTCGCACCCTTTCAAACTTCCTTCGAGTAGGTTGTACATGTCATGATAGGAGACCATGTTATCCGCGACGGCGTCGCACTCCTTCATTGTCTGCTGCATGATAAGATTAGAATCTCTGTAGACCATTAATCGAGTGGCTCCGCAGGCGATCGCCATCTTCATTCCTTGTAGGAGCGCCTTGTACTCTGCATCGTTGTTGGACGCTGGGTCTTCAGGGGGAAATCAAGTCGCAGAATGTACTAGAGCTTGTCGCCCCTTGGTGATATGAGGATTACTCCGGCTCCGGCTCCCTCGTTTAGTTTCGACCCGTCGAAGTACATGATCCAAGACCTCGTGTATTCGGGTGGCCCTGGGGTTTGCAGCTCTGTCCATTCGTAAAGGAAATCCGCGACCACCTGGGATTTTAGGGCGTTGCGCCCTATGTATATGATATCCCAGGCGCGTAGCTCAATGCTCCACTTCGCAATTCTTCCGGATGCCATGGGATTGTTCATGATTGTACCGAGTGATGCGTCATTTAGCACCGTGATGGTATGCTCCTGGAAGTAATGCTTGAGCTTGCGGGCTATGAAGACTACTCCATATGTGAGCTTCTGGTAGTCGGGGTATCGCTGTTTGCACAGTGAGTGTACCTCGTTGAGGTAGTATATTGGTCTTTCTACGCCGTGTGCATTTCCCTCCTCTGGTCCTTCGACGACGAGTACTATGCTGACCACCTGATTTGTTGCGGCTAGATATAGGTACAGAGGCTCTCTTTCCTGAGGTGTGGCTAATATCCTCTTGCTATGGAGTACCTTTTTCAGGTCGATGAACTCTTGATTTGCTTCGGGTGTCCACTCGAACTTGTCAGTTTTCTTCATCAGTTTGTAGAAGGGGAGCGCTTGCTCGCCCAATCTTGCGAGGAACCTACTGGGGGCTGCAAGTCATCCTGCGAGCTGCTGCATGCCGTGGAGATTCCTCAGTTCTTTCATCGTTAAGATCGCCTGAATTTTCTCCGGGTTGGCTTCAATTCCTCGGGCAGAGACCAGATAGCTAAGGAGTTGTCCAACAGGAACCCCAAAGACGCATTTTGTCGGGTTGAGCTTGATTCTGTGTTTGTTGAGGGCGTCGAATGTCTCCATGATGTCCTCGAGGAGTGTGTCCTCCACTCGAGTCTTGATGACGATATCGTCAACATACACTTGTACATTTTGCCAATGAGCTTGGCGGGGAATTTTTTCATGCAGCGCTGATATGTTGCGCGTGCGTTTTTAGCCCGAAGGGTATTGTCGTGTAGCAGTATACACCATGTGGTGTGATGAATGTTGTCTTCTCCTCATCCTTCGGCTTCATCCTGATTTGGTTGTAGCCCGAGTATGTGTCTAGGAAGGAGAGGCGTTGACAGCCTGCTGTAGATGCACACGCGTTTTGGCTAACCAGGTGGATATCTTGATTTCCCCGATGAAGTTGGCGGCTAGCAATATGTTCACATCTTCTTCGAGTGCTTTCTGTTTTGGCTCGGAAAAGCGTCGAGTGGTCTGTTTGGCTGGCTTTGCATCTTTAAACACTTCAAGTGAGTGCTCCGCAAACACTCTCGGTATTCCTGGCATATCTGAGGGCTGCCAGGCGAAAATCTCCTAGTACTCACGGAGGAGTTTGACAAGCGCGTCATCCTATGCAGCGTCTTCCTATGCGAATGATAGGGTGGTGGATATGATCGCCGTCTTCGTGCATTCTGTCGGGTGCACCTGATGCTTTCGGGTATCCCTGCTCGGGCTGAACTCGAGTTCTAGGGCGTTCTTTTTGGTGAGTGGCATCACGGAGTTATCCGTGGTTTTTACCAACTCTTCCAGCTCCTCTTGCATCCCGAAGGATTTCGCGATTTTGTTGAATTCGTTGTCGCACTTCTGTGACTTCTGGAAGTCGCCGTTTATGGTTATTGTGCCATATTGTCCTGGGAGTTTTAGCTTGAGGTAGGCATAATGGGGTACTGCCATGAATCTCGCGAACAATGTTCGGCCGAGAATGGCGTCGTACTGTGATGGCCAGTCGACTACCTCAAACTCGAGGAATTCTCTCCTGTAGTTTCTTGGGTCTCTGAGTATCACCTCCAAGTTGATTGTTCCGAGTGGTCGGACGGCTTTCCCTGGTACTATCCCGTGGAAGGATGTTTCCGATTCCGCGAGTCCGTCTAGGTTCTTGTTCATCTTGCGGAGTGTGTCCACGTATATGATGTTGATTCCGCTTCCACTGTCCATGAACACCCGGGCTAGGTCGTAGTTGCCTATTTGCGCCTGGATGACGAGAGCAGCATGTCCTGGTCGATACACCCGTGGAGGGTGGTCCTCTTTGGAGAAGTTTATTGGCTGCACTGACATCTTCAGGTATTTAGTCTTGGACGGTGGAGCCTGTACTGCAATGATAACTTGGCGTGTGTTCGTCTTCTGGACTCTGCGGGACGGGCAGACCTTCTGTATCATACCCAGGAGCCCCTGGGGATTCGTGTATCCTTTAGCTCCTTGGTTTGCAGCGGGTGGCGCTGGTAGCGCGGCTAGCGCCACGTGGTTCTGTCCTGCGGGTGGAGGCAAGGGTGGGGGTTGATGCATGATGTTTGCTCCCAGCAGTTGCTGGTATCCCTGGCTAATGGCGGCCAGTGCTTGTTCGTGTACGCCTCGTGGATTTCCTGGAACTTTTGGTAGACCTTGAGGAGGTGAGTAGCCCATGTTTTGCCCATTCGCTTATCTGTAAACAGATGCAGGGAGCAGTATCCGTCAACGTCCTCCTCAGGGGTTTTTTCATCTGGTTTTGGTTTCGAGTCGCGATTCCCGTGGGATCCGCTGTAGCGATTTCTCGTGAACTTCGCCGCTACCAGTTCCGATTGAACCTCTTGGTCGTACTGTCGTCTCTTCATCTTCCGGCAGTCGCCGTTGCGATCTTCATCATGCGCGGGTGAGGAAGCTTTCTCGTTGCGAGGGACTCTTCGCCTTTCGCCCATCTGTCTGCTATCACCATTAATTCGCCGATTGACTTGGGAGCGGATCGACCCAATTCCTCTCGGAAGTCGGCGCGTCGAGCACCTTTGGTGAAATCTTCGACCGCGACTTCCTCTGATATGTTCCCTGACGTGTTCTTGAGTGTGATCTATCTCTGGATGTACTCGCGGGTAGACTCGCTGATATGGGGTGGCCCGATCTTCTCAAAGAGCAACACAAATTGATATGATAACTAGTGGTTCACTGAGATCTCTCCTGGATGATACCTGATTGCCAATGCAACAGCTTTCAATCCCTGTGGATATTCTCAACTACACACTCTTGCACAATGTAATCAACCGACTACAAGTGGTCCTGTACCTTCTAATTCCCAATGGAATAGATGATAACACGCAGAATTTGCAACGGATCTTTACTTCAAGATGAAAGCTTAAACAAGCAATACAATCTGAGGTGTAAGGGAAATTGTCTAAAACTTAATCTAACCTATTTGGGGCGCAAGGGCCGGCTATTTATGAGGGGTTGGGGTGCGGCCAAAGAGGTGGGGCGCACCCCCCCTAGTTGTGTTCGGGTGGGACTCTATCCCCCCTTTTATTACAATCCGAAATTTAAAAGAAGAGTCCTATGAAATAAGGACTCGCAGGTCCACTTCTCCTAAACTACCAGGACTCTTTCTAGGGCGCATCCACAAGGTGTGGGGCGCCCCCTTGATGTTTTCCATCCATTTCTCCCTTGTTTTCCAGCAGCTCCAACTTGTTTCCCATCTTGTGGCTTCTGTTTTCCAGCTGCTCCTTCTTGTTTTCCAGCATGTACTTCTTGTTTTCCAGCTTGTTCTTGTTGTTTTCCAGCTCCTCTTGATGCTCCTCTCCATTCATGTTTGTGTTATCAACAACCCTGATCATACATAAATGCATAGACTTAGGCAGTATAAAATTCTCATGATCACAAACATCAAATTCTATTAAGAGTGAGTTCACCTGTTGTTCTAATAACTTGGTTCTTGATCTTGTCATAGGTCCAAGTCTCACTCCATTAGTGTTATCTTGAGCAGCAACATTATCATGTGTGTTTGTTGGTGAAGAGCTAGGGATGTCTCATCATCCTCCCCCTCTTGAAAAGGCGTCGACCTCGACGCATCAAGGTCATCTCCGTAATATGGTGTCAAATCAGCAACATTGAAGGAATTGCTAACACCAAACTCCTCAGCTGGAAGATCTATCATGTATGCATTATCATTGATTCGACCAAGAACTTTGTATGGACCTGCTCCTCGTGGCATCAACTTGGACTTGCGTAATTTTGGGAATCTATCCTTGCGGAAATGCACCCAAACCATATCACCAGCCCGAAATATCATCTCCTTCCTTTTCTTGTTCATGCGTTCAGCCACATGTTGTCCCTTCTTCTCTATAGCCATCTTGGTCTTCTCATGTATCTTCTTTACAAAATCAGCACGCTTCGAAGCCTCCATGTTAACTCTCTCATATATGGGAAGCGGCAACATATCTAGTGGAGTAATGGGTTTGAAACCATACACCACCTCAAACGGGCATAGCTGAGTAGTGGAGTGTACAGCCCTGTTATAAGCGAACTCAACATGAGGCAAACCACTCCTCACCGCAGGTTCTTCTTGATCATGGTGCGCAACAATTGTGATAATGTGCGATTCACCACCTCCGTTTGTCCATCAGTTTGGGGGTGACATGTAGTTGAAAACAGCAACTTTGTCCCCAGCTTCCCCAAAGTGTCTTCCAAAAATAGCTCATGAACTTCACGTCTCGATCAGAAACAATAGTCTTGGGTACTCCATGTAATCTCACTATGTCCCTGAAAAACAGATTAGCAATATGCGACGCATCGTCGCTTTTGTGGCATGCAATAAAGTGTGACATCTTGGAAAATCTATCCACTACCACAAATATTGAATCGTGTCCCTCTTGGTTCTTGGTAATCCTAGCACAAAATCCATACTAATATCCTCCCATGGTGTAGTAGGTGCAGGAAGAGGGGTATACAACCCATGAGGTTTTAATTTTGACTTTGCTTTGTTGCAAGTGATGCAACGCTGCACAAATCTATAGACATCTCGCCTCATATGTGCCCAATAGAAGTTATCAGCTAACATGAGTAATGTTTTCTCCCGTCCAAAGTGTCCCATCAATCCTCCACTATGAGATTCCTGCAACAACAGCAAACGCAAAGAACACTCGGGAACACATAATTTGTTAGCTCTAAACAAAAAGCCATCATGAATATGATATTTATCCCATGCTTTTACACTAGTACATTTAGCAAAAGGCATAGAAAACTCAGTATCATTTGCATATAATTCACGTAGACTCTCTAAACCAGGAACTTGCACATCTAGTTTGGTAAGAAGCATGTTCTTTCTAGATAGTGCATCAGCAACCACATTGTCCAATCCTTTCTTATACTTGATAATATATGGGAAAGACTCAATGAACTCTACCCATTTAGCATGTCTCTTATTAAGATTTGATTGACTCTTCAGAAACTTCAATGCCTCATGATCAGAATGTATGATAAATTCTTTTGGCCACAAATAATGTTTCCAAACCTCAAGAACTCTAACAAGCGCATACAACTCTTTATCATAGACAGAATAATTCAATTGTGCACCATGCAATTTCTCAGAAAAATAAGCAATAGGTTTCTTTTCTTGCATAAGTACTCCTCCAATTCCAATGCCACTGGCATCACATTCAATCTCAAATTGTTTATTGAAATTTGGAAGCATCAACAATGGTGCAGAAATCAATTTATTTTTCAGCTCATCAAATGCCATATATTGAGCAACACCCCATTCGAAATCAACTCCTTTCTTAGTAAAATCATTCAAAGGTGCAGCAATGGTACTAAAATCTCTAACAAATCTTCTATAAAAACCAGCAAGACCATTAAAACTACGCACTTGACTCACATTCATGGGGGTAGGCCAATTTCTTATAGCTTCTATTTTCGAATCATCTACCTCAATCCCATGTTTAGAAACAACATATCCCAGAAATATGACCTTATCTTTGCAAAAAGTGCACTTCTCAAGATTACCAAATAATTTGTTTTCTCGTAGCACATGCAAGACTTGTCTAATATGATCAATATGTTCAGTTTCATTGTGGCTATATATGAGAATATCATCAAAATAGACTACCACAAATTTGCCAATAAAGTTACGCAAAACATGGTTCATAAGTCTCATGAAAGTACTAGGTGCATTGGTTAAACCAAAAGGCATAACTAACCATTCATATAAACCAAATTTTGTCTTAAAGGCTGTTTTTCATCCCCCTCTTTCATCCTAATTTGATGATAACCACTACGCAAATCAATCTTAGAAAAAACAGTAGCACCACTTAATTCATCTAGCATATCTTCCAATCTTGGAATAGGATGACGATAACGTAGTGATGTTGTTTATTGCTCTACAATCTACGCACATGCGCCATGTACCATTTTAGGAACCAAAATCACAGGAACAGCACAAGGGCTAAGACTGATGCGAATATACCCTTTATCAAGGAGCTCTTGTACTTGTTTCTAAATTTCCTTCGTCTCCTGGGGATTAGTCCTGTAAGGGGCTCGGTTTGGTAATGTGGCTCCAGGTATCAAGTCAATTTCGTGTTCTATGCCACGCAATGGTGGCAACCCTACTGGTACCTCCTCTGTAAACACATCATCAAATTCCTGCAACACATTAGAAACACCAATAGAGAGAGGGTTCATGTCGTTAGAAACCAAAATTTCTCCCTTGTGCATGAGCACTATAGGTACTAAACTAGGATCCTCACTAAACTCTCTCAAGTCATCTTTGGTGGCTAACATGCATAATAGGCTCACTCCCTCACTTTTATTTTTACCACTCAGCTTGGCTTTGCTATTATCACTCACAGTATATTTGTTTCCTCTCATCTCATCTCTCTCACTCTCAGTTTCTAAATTCAGTTCTGTTTTTTGACGAGATTCATTTACAATTTGCTGTGGTGTCATAGGCCTCAGAATGATGTCCTTCCCATGCCAATTCAACTGGTATGTATTTTCCCTTCCATTGTGAATAGCATTCCTGTCAAACTGCCATGGTCTTCCCAGCAACATGTGACAAACAGACATTGGTACCACATCACACTCAATGGTGTCTGTGTATGGTCCAATTTAAAATTCAACTCTCACCATGTAGCTCACCTTCGTTTCTCCTTTATCGCTTAACCATTGAATGTAATAAGGACGAGGGTGTGGGATATATTTCAACTTTAGCTTTGCACGTAAATCTTTGCTTGCTAAGTTTCTGCAACTTCCTCCATCAATAATAACTTTGCAAGCCATTTGAGGGCCTACAATAGCTTTAGTTTGGAACAAATTACATCTCTGATTTTCTGGACTAGGTGTAACACTTAAAGCCATAGATTTTTATGTGCAAACAATAGTGGGATAATGCGTAGCATATGCATCAACTGGACCATCTACATCATCATTATCCTCCTCATCTGGATCAGCATCATCACCAGTTTCATACTCATTATCCTCATTAACAAGCATGATCTTTTTATTAGGACAATCTCTCTGGAAATGCCCTTTTCCTCCACATGTGGGACATCTCATATCTCTAATTCTTGGTGTGGACATGGTAGAACTACTTGCACTTGCAGCTGGTTGGGATGTTTTCTTGCTATTAGAAGTGCTAGTCTCAGGTTTGGAGGGTGGTGCACCACGAAATTGAGACCCTTGTGGTGATGGTGATGAAAAAGAAGAATTTCTAGGAGCAAAACTCCTTCTAGCACTCATCTTTGCCTCCTCGGCCAATTGTGCTTCAGCTTCTCTAGCATGATGTAACAACTCATTCATGTCATTATATTGAAGATGCCTCACAATGCTCTTTATTTTAAATTGCAACCCTGAGAGAAAACGTTGCATAGTGTGTTCTGGCTCCTGTCTAACTCGAGCTCTTTGGAGAATCAGCTCCATCTCCCTATAGTAAGCATCAACTGACAATGAGCCTTGCTTTAACTGTTGGAGTTTATCATATAGTGTTCTAATGTAATTCTTGGGTACAAATCTGTCCCTCATTACTTGCTTCATAGTTCTCCAAGTAACAATTTCTGGATCACCTACTTCTGCTCTCAATTGGGTGATATTATCTCACCACAAAAGAGCATAGCCATCAAACCCAGAAGATGCAAGTTTTATTTTTCTATCCTCAGTATAATCATGCAATCTCCATAGCTTCTCTATTTTCAGCTCCCATAACAAATATTCTTCCACATCATCATGATCAAATGTGGAAGGAGGGATAGAAAATTTAGGTTTTCCCAAACCATCATCTTCCCTATTGTTTTCTGTGCTTGAACTCTTCGAGCAAAAGCATTTCCTCCACGGCCATGGCCAGCATTGCCTCGGCTGTTATCAAGATTATTCTCATCATGCAGGTGTGCACCAGCATTAGGAGCTCTTTGTTCTACCAGAGTAGCTAAATTAGCAATTTGTCTTGTTAAATTTGTCACAGATTCTTGGAGCACATCAACAGATTCTTGAGTAGCAGCAGCTTCTATCTTAAGATCTAGAGTGTTTAGTTCTTGCCTCAGTGCATCATCATTTTTTGTCTATTTTTGTAGATATTCTCTTGTACATGCACTAATAGGAAAACAGCTATAGGAGTGATGATACCCGTGACGCACCAGCAATACGGCGCGTCACGCCTAATAGCCGTGGCGCACCACAGTTTGGTGCGTCGCGCCTATAGCTTTACCCGCGGCGCACCAAACAGATGGCGCGTCGCGCCTATGTGTGGGGCCGGGGTGGCGAGCCTCCCAGGCATACCCGCGACGCACCGAGCCACTGGTGCGTCACGGCTATGTGGGATAGGCGCGGCGCACCTGCCTGTGGTGCGTCATGGCTATGTGTTCCACGTGTAGCATCTATAGCCGTGACGCACCACGAGCAGGTGCGCCGCGCCTATCCCACATAGCCGTGACGCACCAACAGTACGGTGCGTCACGGGTATACCTGGGAGCAATTTAAGTGGTTGGGACCACCCCCACCTCCCATCCCCCCATATCTCCACCCCATTTTAGATCTGGTCGCCCCCCACCTCCTCACCACCCAATTTCCCCCATTTTCCCACCATTTAAAACTTATTTAACCTATTTTATTTGATATATATATGTGAGGGGAATCTACTAAACACTTCTCTCCACCCCCATGTCACTTTACCACTTTCTCTTCCATCTTTTTCACTTCCTATAGCCACATACACACGTATTCTCTCGGGTCTCGAGTCGGCAAGATCTATAGTTGGTGAGTTGTTGGAGGGATATGTATATGTGTTGTATGTATGTGTGTTGATCTCGCTCTCTCTCATAGATCTCGCTCGGTATCGACCGATTGTCACAAAAGATTCATATGGTTGCATATATACATATGCGAAATTGTGTTGCGTATTTTTGATGAAAGTTGTGGATGTCTTAAAAATGAGTTCACATGTGTTGCCAAAATGTTGATTCATTTCCATTTCGGCGACCACGCACTCCGAGAATGTCCTATTTTTAGCATAGGTCATGCCGAATTTTTCCGTCGACGACCATGCATGCATCATCCATATATTACGTAATTTGATTCTAATTAATTTATCCTTTGATCTTTTTTTACTTTGCAGGCAACCATGCATATAAGCACATGCACCGTGGCTAGATTTATGAAACATGCGACGCCGAAATGTTTCGAAATAACATGACGAAGATAAGATATCCTTGTCGAAGATGCAAACTGAAACACTTGATCAGATACGATTGTGGTGACTTGGAGTCGTACCTTATCCGTCGTGGTTTCATGGATGGCTACACTCTTTACCCGACAAGTGATGAAGATGAAGAGTCTCCCGGACATGATGAAGGACATCATGATCAAGATGAAGGACATGATCATAATCAAGACGAAGGACATCGTGATGAAGATGTCGGACATGATCATAATCAAGACGAAGGACATCATGATAAGATGTCGGGACATCGTCGTCGGACTGGGTGCGGGACCCTCATGTCCAAGCTCTGCTTCTCAAGGAGACTAGCAACACCAGAGCTGCTGCTAGAGAGAAATCGAAGCTGTCGCAACTGGAGATAGACGTCGTTACTCCATTGTATGAAGGATGCGTGAGCGAGGATACCCGTCTGAACGTAACGTTAAGGACCCTCGAGATGAAGACAAAACACCGATGGACCGATGCGAGCTACGATGAGAACATGGCATTCTGGCACGGCCGTCTTCCCACGGGGAACAAGTGTCCAACGAGCATCGAGGAGGCCAAGAAAGTCGTGTGCCCTCTGGATTTACCTCACGTGAAATACCATGCTTGCATTAATGACTGCATCATCTATCGGGGCGCGGACGCAGAGAGAACCATATGCCCGGTGTGCGACGCAACTCGATACAAGCCAGGGAAGAAGGCCTCTCCTGGAAAAGTGGTGTGGTACTTTCCGATAACTTTCCGCCTGCAGCGGTATTTCGTAGACCCCACACAGGCGAAGCTCATGCGATGGCACGCGGAAAGGAAGAAGCCAGAAGAGGATGATGGAATTGATCCGGAGAAGGATGACACGATGCTGACACACCCCTCAGATGCTAGCCAGTGGAAGGCGCTAGACATCGAATACCCCGAATTTGGCGACGATCCAAGGAACATTAGGTTGTGCATGAGTACGGATGGATTAAATCCTTTTGGCAGCCAGAGCAGCACCCATAGCACCTGGCCCGTGTTTGTATGTATATACAACCTACCCCCTGGTTGTGCTTGAAGAGGAAGTACATATAGATGAGTATGCTTATTCAAGGGCTGAAACAACCAGGTAACGCCATCAATCTGTATGTCCAGTTGTTGGAAGAGGAGCTATCCACGTTATGGGACGAGCCAGCCAATACGTGGGACGCCTATGGAGAAACGTTTTTCCCAATGAGAGCCGCGTTCATCACGGCGGTGCATGACTACCTCGGTTACGGATATGTCGCGGGGCAGGTGACGCACGGATTTTGTGCATGCGTTAAGTGCATGGATGATACTACGTATCTCCAGCTAGAGAGAAACCCCGGGTCTTCGAAAACCGTGTTCTTGGGGCATCGAAGGTGGCTTCGCAAGGATGACCCGTGGAGAAAACGCAAAGATCTGTTCAACAATGAAGTTGAGATGCGAAGAGCCCCACGTCAAAGGAGCAGCGAGGAAATCGACGAGCTGTTCAAGAACTGGAAAGAGTGCCCTGTGCCGGGAAAGAAGCGAAAGGCGCCGGCGCCGTTGGAGGGTGTATGGAAAACAAGGTCTGTTCTCTGGGGCCTAAGGTACTGGAAGATTCTCCGCACGCCCCACTGCCTTGACCTCATGCATATCACGAAAAACAAGGTCTGCTTGGCACCTTGCTCAACATGGCAGAGAGGACCAAAGATGGGCCGAAAGCAAGGAACGACTTGAGATTTTTGAATATCAGGGGCGAGCTCCACGGAGGAAAACCGGATGATGATGACGATGATTATGATGATGTGTTAGATGGGACGGAAGGTCGCCGCAAGGGCAAAAAGGCCAAGAAGACGGAATATTACTGTCCCCCTTCGTGCTTCACGCTATGCGAGAAGGAGATCGACCAATTCTTCAAGTGCCTCCTTGGAGTCAAATTTCCTTACGGTTATGCGGGGAAGATAAGCAGATACCTAGACGTACCAAAGCAGAAGTTCAGCGGGATGAAGTCTCACGACTGTCACGTGATGATGACGCAGATACTTCCAGTTGCAATTCGAGGGATAATGGACGAGCACGTCCGCGAAACGCTGTTTGGACTCTGCAACTTTTTTGACGTCATCTCTCGAAAGTCGATTGGCGTGAAGCAACTCGCAAGGCTACAGGAAGAAATCGTGGTGATACTATGCGAGCTTGAGATATACTTCCCGCCCGCATTCTTCGACATTATGGTGCATCTCCTTGTCCATGTCGTGGACGACATCATCCAGCTCGGGCCGCCGTTTTTACACTCCATGATGGCGTTCGAAAGGATGAATGGTTCCATCAAAGGATACGTCCGCAACAGGTCCCGTCCAGACGCAAGCATTGCCAAGGGCTTTCTGACAGAAGAGTGCATCTCTTTGTGCACGAATTTTCTAGACAAAGATGAGAACCCTGGTGTGCCCGTAAATAGGCACTTTGGCAGGCTCGCTGGATGGGGACACCGCGAGGGCCAGCGCGAAATGAATGTAGACTTCAGGGCCGACGCAACGACTTTGACAGAGCAAACCTAGTCGCGCTACAACATCTAACAGTGGTCGATCCTTGGTTGGAAAAGCACAAAATGCTAATCGCGAAGTATTACAGTGACCGGGGACAACATAGGACCGAAGCAGAAATAATCAGAGCGCACAACATCCATTTCACATAGTGGTTCAGGGAGAAGATTATGACCGATCACCCGGAGACGCCTTATTCCGAAGAAGAAAAACTCGTACTCACATTGTCACAAGGCCCCGCACATAAACTCATGACATATCAGGCATACGATATCAATGGTTACACATTCTAGACGGCAAATAAGGACCGGAATTGCGAATACCAGAACTCGGGGGTAACGATGGAATCATTAACAGGTGACGTCAAGGAAAGATACTATGGTAGGATCGACGAGATATGGGAACTCGACTACTGCGGAGAGAAGGTGCCAATGTTCCGTGTCACATGGGCAAAGAGCGTCAGGAAAGAAGGACAATATTTCACCACCATGGTGATACCTGAAGCCAAATCCGGCACGAATGTCACCATAAAAAATGAGCCATGGGTCTTTGCTAACAAAGTGGACCAATGCTTCTTCATTACTGACCCGACAAGGCCTAGCCGTGTTTTCGTGCGGAGAGGCAAAAGAAGCATCATCGGAATGGATGGAGTAGCCAACGAGCAAGACTTTGACTAGTACGGCGACCCGAAAATGGAAGATGACGACGACGATGGAATGAAATACACAACAAGAAGAAGCAGGACAACGCTACCTACAGGTCGCCCATTCCACCGAAGAAGTCACGGTGTTCCGGGACTGAATTACTCAACCGCGACAAAGAAGGGAAAGAAAATTGTTAAACGCTAGCTCTAAGAACAACGATATATGTGTCGTGTGTTCGCATGCATTCGAGGACGATGTAATATATATACATTTACTAGGATGTTTAAATTGATCAACAAATTATTTTGAGCTTATATTGATTTATTTCCTAAGGAAAAAATCATTTTTTGGAAAAATGGGATATATACTTACTAGGATGTTTAAATTGATCAACAAATTTCTTGATTTTATATTGATTTATTTGAATTTATTTTGAGCTTATATTGATTTATTTCCTAAGGAAAAAATATTTTTTTGGAAAAATGGGGGGGGGGGGGGTGGGACTCGAACTTGGGTCAATCGACGCGCGCGATCTCGATCTGACGAAGAACCACCAAACCATCGCCTCCGGCCCTCTAGTCGCCTCCCACCACCTCGCCGTTGCATCGACCGTAGACGCCACAGCCCTCTAGCCGCCAGCCCTAGCGTCACGCCACCAGCCCTAGCCTCACACACCCTCTAGCCGCCCACACGCCGACGCCACCACCCCATCCCGCGTGACCTAGCTAGGAGGAGGAGCGAGGGAGGAGGAGGAGGGCCACGCCGTCCACGTCTGCACCGACCGCGGCCTACTAGGAGGAGGGCCGTGACCTAGGAGGACGAGCACCGCGGCCTAGGAGGAGGAGGGCCGTCTGCATCGACCGCGGCGGCCGCCGTCTTCTTCCCTTGACACCTTCTTCCTCGACGTCGTCCACCTACAGGGTAAGCCCCCTCCTCTCCCTCGCTCTTCCTCTCCTAGGTCACGCCTGATTCCCTTTAGCCACCTGTAGGATGTATTAGCTGATGTTGCGAACGTTTCTCGATCAAAACCGAGCCTTCTTTGGTATATTTTTTCCCAGTAATGGAGGCAGCAGCTAGTGCTGAGCAGCGTTGGCTTTTGTTGAACATGGATTAAACAGGGAGTGCGACTGATAGAAAAAAACATCTTGCATAGGGATGTTTGGAGTGCTCTGTTTTGTGCATAGGAATTTTATTGAAATGCCACTTCATTATGTTCTGCTGCTGCTGCTAGCCTATTTTTGTTGACCAATGATTTTATCATCCCTGTGATACTATGAATAAGGAATAATACTCTAGAGGTTGGTTGGGGCAAGAAAAACCTGATGCTGGCTTACTGCCTTGGACTCAAGCTATTTTATAATCATCAATCATCCATGAATTGCATCACATCCGAGTAAGCACGATGTTTAAATCACATCAAAAGTTTTTCAATGTTGCATCCATGAATTGCATCAGAACACAAGTTGCACAGAGTTGCATTAGTTGCATGACAAACATGGCTGTGATGGTGTAGTTCACAGCCATGAATATGATGGGCAACCTTTTTTTGGTGTTCTGTTGCATAACTGTCACCTCACAGAAGCTTTGGAAGTAATGTGAAATTTTATCGTTGTATATATGTACCTTGACTCCTATGAACATATAGCTGGGACTAAACTGTTTTGGCTTATTGGAAATATTCTCTTCATTGCTTCATTGCCTATTTCTGTCACCAAAATCTTCAGTGTTGATCAACTGACAGGCTCTATAGGATGGTCCCTATTCATGTGTTCTCTTCATGGCTTTTCAAGATAAATAAATTTAAACTGGGAATAGCATCTGGGTTTAATAACATAAAAGAAAATATTTACATTTTCTAGTCGTGTTAATCTTTTTTTATCCGTGATCAATGCCTAAATCCCACGGCAGCCAGCACACTGTCATGATTGTCACACAAGAATGCGTAATCTGGTGGGTATGTTTAGGTCCATTTCTATGAAATTGTGCCCTGCTATGTGCTCGAGCAAATTCCCGCAAGAGAAACACTCCCTGGCCGTCTCCCCCACTCCCTAGCTTGCTGCCATGGTCACATGAATGCCATGTGTTTTTCCCTCTCTCTGTACTTTTTGAGACATGATATAAAGTTGCTATGAAATTGTGGTGTTGAGGTGCTTTTCCAATGGTTTAGTGCCCAGCAACAAACTGTGCGAGTGCTTGTGAGTTGGATAACTTTTATTCAAAGTCTGAGGCCCTTAATATTCTTGTGAACATGGGCTAGTGATGCAAAGTCTGAGGCCCTTAATATTCTTGTGAACATGGGCTAGTGATGCAAAGTCTGAGGCCCTTAATATTCTTGTGAACATGTGCTTGTGAATAGGTGCATGTCTAGCAAGTTATCTCCCTATGGTGCCCCCTTTTGGAAGTGCCCAGGTTTGATTCATGTTATTTACTGATAAGAACAGACTACACATGATTAGCATGTCTAACAATTAATTGTGTTGATGGTATAAATTTAAGAATTGCTACTTTGTCCTTGTTCTGGCTATTTATAAGAACAGACTACACATGATTTTTATTGGCCTAAGCCTATGATGTTGTGCTGAGGCAATTTGTTTTAGATACGAAAAGATATTATGCTTCCTTTTAATTCCCTCTGAGGAGATCATTCCGAAAGCGCCGAAGCCGCGGAAAAGAGGACCTAGATCCAAGGCCGCAAAGTCCGCGAGCCAGCCTGCTAAGATGCCGCTCCGTGTTCAGGACGGCCCACCTACATCTAAGCATACGCCAAAGGTGCATGTGATGGGTCAGCCTATGCTTAACCAGAACAAGCTCAAGGTCGCAAGTGGGGATATACGGAGTTTGCATGACAACATTCTTTATCTTGAATCGTGCCTTCTTGATTCCAAGGATCCATCATACCCGGTTTTCATTGCCATGGTGTCAAAGGACTTGGGCTTCGTCGAATCAACCGGCGAAGATAGGATAGTACTGCGGTTTTCGGACATCTTCGATATGTTCCATAGCAATCCGTTGCACTACTCCATGGTCCGCCTATACTCGCTCGGTCTGGCGGTGCAAGTCAGCAGGGATAATACACCGGGCATCACGATAGCGGACCCCTTCTACACGCGCCACGACGTGTTGTGCGGCGTTGGGAACCAGGTAGTCGCGTCGACATATCTCCGGGACTTCATGCTGGCGAACCAGACCAAGGATTACATCCTCGTGCCTTACTTTGCCGGGTAAGTCAATATACTTAGCCGAATCGAAAGTGATTTTCTTTAGATTTTCATCGCTCCTTTCCAACACTTTGTTTGGATTGTTCCGCGCAGATATACACAATGCACACTCATCTGCATTTGTATCAGTCATTCGCATGGCACGTATCTTGACTCAGAGAGTGCGGTGAAGAAAGACTACTCCAACGTGAAGAAAGTTTTGAATAACGCTCTCACCGGCTACCACGCAAAGGGGGGCAGAATCGCTAGGGAGAAGGTCGTTCAGGGCGCTCGGGTGTTCACCCACACGACGACTTTCGCGTGCGTGAAGCAGCCGGCAGGCAGTAACAGGGACACCTACTATGTCCTCCATCATATGCGGGCGTACGTACGGGATCAACAGTACCTTACCCTGCCTAGTCAAGTCCAAGAATGGGCCTCGCGCTTGTCGATGGTTGGCGATGACAAGGTTAGATAAGAGATATATGATATCCAGAAGTGTTTTGAAAACATCGTGACGGTGAACAAGAGCGGGACATTCCACTGCCGGTTCGCCATGCCGCCGCGACATAGATACCTACCTAGCAACTGCATGTGACGACATGCCCTTCATCACTCCGAAGGGCTGTCCCGTTGTAATCCCTGGGCGGATGAGTCAGAAGGAGTGAGAACTATTGTAAGGCTTGCTACACTTTCTGAAATTAGTTGAACTCAACCGTTAGGGTTATGAATCGTCCATCGTGTAACCGATGCTAAATTATGTCAATGCTTGATTATCTTGCTTTTTATTATTGCGGTGCTACTTGTGATGTTCGTTCGATCTCTTCAATAAATGCCGATGATTAAAAGAGTTGGTTCACACTCAGATGACCTTGGTGGTCTGGTGCGCCTTGTGATTTTCACAAAATTTTGATCTTGTGCATCCCACTTGGCGCTCCAGGTCCACCAAGGCTGCCTGTATGTGTCCACCCTAAATATGAGGCACACATCGTTACGGTTATGAATCGTCCATTCTGTAACTGATGCTCAATTATGCCAATGCTTGATTATCTTGCTTTTATATTATTCCGATCCTATGTTCGTTCGATCTTTTGTATAAATGCCGATGATTAAAAGAGTTGGTTCACACTCAGATGGCCTAGGTGGTCCGTTGCGCCTTGTGATTTTCACAAAGTTAGGATCTTGTGCATCCCACTTGGCGCAACGGCACCACCTACGGCCGCTTGTATGTGTCCACCCTAAATATGAGGCACACAGACCGATGACCATCTTGTTCCAGTTAAGAGGTACTACAGGAGGTTATGATCCGGGGAAAGGAACAAATGCGAGGGTTTCTGGATTTCTTTCGAACTAAATAATGTTACATATGTAATATGGTTTGTGAGATCCGAAAGAAATTGAACCCTTTGGTGCACATTCGTAATGGTGACATTGCTCAGAAATCCCGTCTGGGGTTATGAACAATGTCGCCATTATGGATGTGCACAAAAGGGTCCAATTTTTTCCGGATCTCACTATATTACATATATGATTTTATTTAGTTTCAACGATTTCCAGAAACCCTTCCTTCCCCCGCATCGCCATCACGTGTACTTACCTCGTAACAGGCACAAAATGTGAAGGTCCAACTTCACATCAAGGCCCGATGACCATCTTGTTCCTGTTAAGAGGTACTACAGGCGGTGGTGATCCGGGGAAAGGAGGAAGATGAGGGTTTCTGGAACTAAACAACGTCAGATATGTAATGTCGTGAGATCCGAACGAAGTTGAACCCTTTTGTCCACATACGTAACGGTGACATTTCTCAGAAATCCCTTCCGGGATTACGAAGAATGTCTCCATTATGTACATGGACAAAAGGGTCTAACCTTGTTCGGATCTCACGATGTTATATATATGATTTTTTTAGTTTCAAATATTTCCAGAAACCCCTGGCTTCATCCTTCTCCGCACCACCATCACGTGTACTACCTCGTAGCAAGCACAAAATGTCCAACTTCACATCAAGGCCCGATGATCATCTTGTTCCTGTTAAGAGGTACTACATGCCGGTGGTGATCCGGGAAAAGGATGAAGATGAGGGTTTCGGTTGGAACTAAGGAACGTCGCATATGTAATACTATTGTTAGTGAGATCAGAACTGAGTTGCACCGTTTGGTACATATACGTAATGGGAATATTTTTCATAGCCCCGGACGGGGCTTTGGAGAATGTCCCCATTATGCATGTGCACGAAATGGTCCAACTTTGTTCGGATCTCACAAACACTTACGTATGTGATTTTTTTTAGTTTCAACGAAGTTCAGAAACCCTTGTCTTCATCCTTCTCTGGATCGCCATCACGTGTACTACCTCGTAACAAGCACAAGATATGAGAAGGGCCAATTTGATCCTTTGTGTTTAACTTTCATCTTCTTTATGTCATATTTCTCCACTTACTACTTATTGCAGACATGTTTAAAACTATTGTTTTTGTTTTTCTTTCTTGTCATTACAGATGCCGAGGTGCTACGTGGTGTTTAGAGGCAGGGTTCCAGGAGTCTACGATCACTGGGAAGACTGCTTTGAGCAGGTGAACAAGTTCAAAGGGAATGCCTACAAATCCTATAACACAAGAGTGGCGGCGGAAGCTAGATGGTTCATCCATCTCGAGGAGGAACAGAAGAAGAAGAAGAAGAACAACAACAAGTGGATGAAGACCATCACCGCCGCTCTTGTCGTCGTCGCCTCGCTCGTCATGCTATGGTTCCTAGCTAGATGATTAGGTTATCGGCGACTAGATAGGTCACTTGTACCGATGATGAAGTATCATCGATCGATGTAATCGGTCCCGATGATTAACCGTCTGATGTAGGTCACTTGTATCTATTTGACTCTGATAAACACTTTGTATTCATAATCAACTGTTTGATGTAGCTATTCGGAATTCTAAGCAGTATGATCAACTATGATATATAATTTGTTTGTAGGAGAACTTTTTTGATACATTTTGTCTACTGATATTCTTCTGGATTTGAGCTGTGTATATACCTGTATAAATACGGTACTGCATATTTAAAAAAAAATACAGCATAGTATAGCCGTGACACACCAAAAAGGGTACCCGTGACGCACCTGAGAGGATAGCCGTGACGCGCAAAAGTGGATACCCGTGGCGCACCAAGTAACTTAGCCGTGGAGGCATTACATAGCCGTGACGCACCTTCGGAGTTAGGCGTGACGCACCTCGCAGTAGCCGCGGCGCACCACGCCCGTGCGTCACGGGTATAAATAGGCGCGGCGCACCAGCTAGGTGCGTCACGGCTAAACCCATAGGCGCGGCGTGATAGCCGTGACGCGCCCAGGTACGTCACGGATAAGCAAAATGGTGCGTCACGGGTAAGCTTTTCCCTAGTAGTGATGGTATCTCTTAGTGCCTCAGACTCATTCCATTGCACCAAATCCTCTGGTTTCTTCTTTGCCTGCACATCAGCAGCACTAGCAGAATCCATTATGTTAGTGAAAACAAAACAAGTATAGGTGGGTGTTTGTTTCTCTCAAGTCACTCAATCCAGCAAGATAATGGTGTATCTCACTTCTCCAGAGTGAATAGAAAAATACTTCACCAACAAATAGTGGCAGCTATATGTACCAAGTGTGAGAAGAGAATATCAGGGATCTCAGTTATCACAAGACAATAATCAGGATATATGGTGGGGCTTGGTTGGGATACCTAACAACACCAAAAAGCAACTCCAAATAACTGTCCAATGTGATATAAAAATTGACCAGGAAACACACACACTTTCGGAGACAAATGTGGCGAGCAACTATATGGTAGAATTTGTTGCAAGCACTCAAAAGATACTAGCAAAAGATCAATATAAATAAGGCACAAGATTGCTCAAAATAGTAGTGCAGACAGCCGTAAAACAGCTCCAAACTTGTGGCAATGATCAGTACTTTTGAGGCCTCTTTTCTCTTTGATTTTTCTGTTTTTTCTCTTCTATTTTTTTCATTCTTATGGCCCAATTTGTCCAACCTGTACGGACTGTAAGGAAAAAAAATATTCTTTTTCTCTTTTTGACCACAATATGTCGCACCGCGGAGAAATTTTTTCCCGAAAAACAGCACGATGTAAAAATCGATTGAGCAGCCTGATGAGCACAAAATATGCCAGTCTTATAGGAAAGTTCCTAGTATTTGTGATGTAGAATGGATTTGGCTATAGTTCACAAAGACCAGCAAGGAAATCCTAAAGAACACGGGAAGAAAACGAAGAAAAACAACCCAAATATTTGCCCACGCCAGCACTTGTTCTCACGGGAGGAATTCTACTGTTTTTGTGCCGGCAGGAGTCCAACTCGGATCCGATTAGGATTAATATTCCGTATGGAATCTGCAGAAGTTTTTTCGTGGCAGGATATATGGAAACCGAACCAACTTGGAACAATCTCCAATCTCGGAATAGAAATAGATCTTGCTAAGGAACAATGCCAACAAGCAAATTTTGCAAGGGCTATGATTGTTTTCCTGAGAGCAATAGATCCAATCTCCAATGTTCTTGCAACTGCAAGATATTTTTGGTGTGACTTTTTCTGGTATAGATCTGAATAGAAATAAGATAGAACTCGAAAAAGATGAACTAGAAACCTAAACCTAGAAACTCAAAGACACAAAAAGAAAAACAGGGACACAAAATCAACCGAAAACAGTAAAAGAAGAAGCAAATTGGTGTTGATCTAGTCTATGGCAAAAATCTCCAATCTCTCTTTTTGTGTGGCTTTTTCTGGATAGGAAGAAAACAATCTAAAAACGAATGAAAACGAAATTTCTCAAAGAGGCAACCTGGAAATCTGATACCAAGATGATATGGGGTAGCCCGATCTTCTCAAAGAGCAACACAAATTGATATGATAACTAGTGGTTCACTGAGATCTCTCCTGGATGATACCTGATTGCCAATGCAACAGCTTTCAATCCCTATGGATATTCTCAACTACACACTCTTGCACAATGTAATCAACCGACTACAAGTGGTCATGTACCTTCTAATTCCCAATGGAATAGATGATAACACGCATAATTTGCAACGGATCTTTACTTCAAGATGAAAGCTTAAACAAGCAATACTATCTGAGGTGTAAGGGAAATTGTCTAAAACGTAGTCTAACCTATTTGGGGCGCAAGGGCCGGCTATTTATGAGGGGTTGGGGTGCGGCAAAAGAGGTGGGACGCACCCCCCTGGTCGTGTTTGGGTGGGACTCTATCCCCCCTTTTATTACAATCCGAAATTTAAAAGAAGAGTCCTATAAAATAAGGACTCACAGGTCCACTTCTCCTAAACTACCAGGACTCTTTCTATGGCGAATACACAAGGTGTGGGGCGCCCCCTTGATGTTTTCCATCCATTTATCCCTTGTTTTCCAGCAGCTCCAACTTGTTTTCCATCTTGTGGCTTCTGTTTTCCAGCTGCTCCTTCTTGTTTTCCAGCATGTACTTCTTGTTTTCCAGCTTGTTCTTGTTGTTTTCCAGCTCCTCTTGATGCTCCTCTACATGCATGTTTGTGTTATCAATAACCCTGATCATACATAAATGCATAGACTTAGGCAGTATAAAATTCTCATGATCACAAACATCAAATTCTATTAAGAGTGAGTTCACCTGTTGTTCTAATAACTTGGTTCTTGATCTTGTCATAGGTCCAAGTCTCACTCCATTAGTGTTATCTTGAGCAGCAACATTATCATGTGTGTTTGTTCGTGAAGAGCTAGGGATGTCCTCATCAGCGGAGCTAGGGTTTCACCGGAGAGGGGCTCCGGAGCGTCTAAATCCCACCAATTCCCATGGTATGCCATACCATGTGTGTTAGATTGTTCCATGTGTCTTGGATACCAAAGATACCATAAGTCCCTATGTTATGGCCTCACCTGTGTCGGATTCCCTCTTCCGGGTTCCAGGACTGCTCACACCCCAAAACTCTCGGATCTGACGAAACGGGGGAACCTTGCCAATAGGTGGGCCCTACCATTGTCTTGGGTGTTCCTTGGGCCTACATGACACAACCAAGAAACTAGTTCCACTTTGCTACCTCCTTCCGGCTCACGTACAGGGGCCAAGACGATAGTTCTGTCTTTTTCTGCAATGGGGCTAGGGTTTTACCGGAGAGGGGCTCCGGAGCGTCTGAATCCCACCAAGTCCCACGGTATGCCATAAAATGTGTTTTAGATTGCTCCATGTGTCTTGGATGCCAAATATCCCATCACTCCCTGTGTTATGGCCTCACCGGCGTCGGATTCCCTCTTCCGGGTTCTAGGACTGCTCACACACCCCGAAACTCCCGGATCTGACGGAACGCGGGAACCTTGCCAATAGGTGGGCCCTACCATTGTCTTGGGTGTTCCTTGGGCCTAACATGACACAACCAAGCAACTATTTACACTTTTCTACCCCCTTCCGGCTCACGTAGAGGGGCCAGGACGGTAGCTCCGTCTTTTTCTGCAATGGGGCTAGGGTTTCACCGGAGAGGGGCTCAGGAGCGTCTTAATCCCAACAAGTACCATGGTATGCCATAACATGTGTGTTAGAGTGTTCCATGTGTCTTGGATGCCAAAGATACCATCACTCCCTGTGTTATGGCCTCACCGGTGTCGGATTCCCTCTTTCAGGTTCCACGACTGCTCACACACCCCGAAACTCCCGGATCTGACTGAACAGGGGGAACCTTGCCAATAGGTGGGCACTACCATTATCTTGGGAGTTACTTGGGCCTAACATGACACAACCAAGCAACTATTTCCACTTTGCTACCCCCTTCCGGCTCACGTAGAGGGGCCAGGACGGTAGTTCTGTCTTTTTCTATGGCGGGGATAGGGTTTCACCAGAGAGGGGCTCCGGAGCGTCTGAATCCCACAAATTCCATGGTATTCCATACCATGTGTGTTATAGTGTTCCATATGTCTTGGATACCAAAGATACCATCAGTCCCTGTGTTATGGCCTCACCGGTGTCGGATTCCCTCTTCCGGGTTCTAGGACTGCTCACACCCCAAAACTCCCAGATCTGACGAAACGGGGGGAACCTTGCCAATAGGTGGGCCCTACCATTGTATTGGGTGTTACTTGGGCCTACATGAAACAACCAAGCAACTAGTTCCACTTTGCTACCCACTTCCGGCTCAGTAGAGGGGCCAAGACAATAGTTCCGTCTTTTTCTGCAATGGGCTAGGGTTTCACCGGAGAGGGGCTCCGGAGCGTCTGAATCCCACCAAGTCCCACGGTATTCCATAGCTTGTGTGTTAGAGTGTTCCACGTGTCTTGGATGCCAAATATCCCATCACTCCCTGTGTTATGGCCTCACAGGCGTCGGATTCCCTCTTCCGGGTTCCAGGACTGCTCACACACCCTGAAACTCCCGGATCTGACGGAACGCGGGAACCTTGCCAATAGGTGGGCCCTACCATTGTCTTGGGTGTTCGTTGGGCCTAACATGACACAACCAAGCAACTATTTCCACTTTTCTAGCCCCTTCCACTCACGTAGAGGGGCCAGGACGAAACTTCTGTCTTTTTCTACAACGGGGCTAGGGTTTCACCGGAGAGGGGCTCCGGAGCGTCTGAATCCCACCAAGTCCCATGGTATGCCATAAAATGTGTGTTAGAGTGTTCCATGTGTATTGGATGCCAAAGATACCATCACTCCCTGTGTTATGGCCTCACTGGTGTCGGATTCCCTCTTTCGGGTTCCACGACTGCTCACACACCCCGAAACTCCCGGATCTGACTGAACAGGGGGAACCTTGCCAATAGGTGGGCCCTACCATTATCTTGGGAGTTCCTTGGGCCTAACATGACACAACCAAGCAACTAGTTCCACTTTGCTACCCCCTTCCGGCTCACGTAGAGGGGCTAGGACGGTAGTTCTGTCTTTTTCTACAGCGGGGATAGGGTTTCACCGGAGAGGGGCTCCGGAGCGTCTGAATCCCACCAATTCCCATGGTATGCCATACCATGTGTGTTAGAGTGTTCCATGTGTCTTGGATACCAAAGATACCATCAGTCCCTGTGTTATGGCCTCACCGGTGTCGGATTCCCTCTTCCGGGTTCCAGGACTGCTCACACACCCTAAAACTTCCGGATCTGACGGAACGCGGGAACCTTTCCAATAGGTGGGCCCTAGCATTTTCTTGGGTGTTCCTTGGTCCGAACATGACACAACCAAACAACTATTTCCACTTTTCTACCCCCTTCCGGCTCACGTAGATGGGCCAGGACGGCAGTTCCATCTTTTTCTACAGCGGGGCTAGGGTTTCACCGGAGAGGAGCTCCGGAGCTTCTGAATCCCACCAAGTCCCATGGTATGACATACCATGTGTGTTATCGTGTTCCATGTCTCTTGGATGCCAAATATACCATCACTCCCTGTGTTATGGCCTCACCGCGTCGGATTCCCTCTTCCAGTTTCCAGGATTCCTCACACCCCAAAACTCCCGGATCTGACGGAACGGCGGGAACCTTGCCAATAGGTGGGCTATGAAATTTTCTTGGGTGTTCGTTGGGCCTAACATGACACAACCAAGCAACTAGTTCCACTTTGCTACCCCCTTCCAGCTCACGTAGAGGGGACAGGACGGCAGTTCCGTCTTTTTCTACACCGGGGCTAGGGTTTCACCAGAGAGGGGCTCCGGAGCGTCTGAATCCCACCAAGTCCCATGGTATTCCATACCATGTGTGTTAGAGTGTTCCATGTGTCTCGGATGCCAAAGATACCATCACTCCCTGTGTTATGGCCTCACCGGCGTCATATTCCCTCTTCCGAGTTCCATGACTGCTCATACATCCCGAAACTCCCGGATCTGACGGAACGCGGAGAACCTTGTCAATAGGTGGGCCCTACCATTGTCTTGGGTGTTCCTTGGGCCTAACATGACACAACCAAGCAACTAGTTCCACTTTTCTACCCCCTTCTGGCTCACATAGTGGGGCCAGGACGACAGTTCCGTCTTTTTCTATAGCGGGGCTAGGGTTTCACCGGAGAGGGGCTCCGGAGCGTCTGAATCCCACCAAGTCCCATGGTGTGCCATATCATGTGTGTTAGAGTGTTCCATGTGTCTTGGATGCAAAAGATACCATCACTCCTGTGTTATGGCCTCACCGGCGTCGGATTCTCTCTTCCGGGTTCCCGGACTGCTCACACCCCAAAACTCCCAGATCTGACGCAACGGGGGGAACCTTGCCAATAGGTGGGCCATACCATTGTCTTGGGTGTTCCTTGGGAATAGCATGACATAACCAAGCAACTAGTTCCACTTTGCTACCCCCTTCCGGCTCACGTAGAAGGGCCGGGACGACAGTTCTGTCTTTTTCTACAGCGGGGCTAGGGTTTCACCGGAGAGGGGCTCCGAAGCATCTGAAACACACACATTCCCATGGTATGAAATACCATGTGTGTTAGAGTGTTCCATGTGTATTGTATGCCAAAGATACCATCACTCCCTGTGTTATGGCCTCACCGGTGTCGGATTCCCTCTTCCGGGTTCCAGGACAGCTCACACCCAAAAACTCCCGGATCTGACCGAACGGGGGGAACCTTGCCAATTGATGGGACCTAACATTGTCTTGGGTGTTCCTTGGGCCTAACATGACACAACCAAGCAAATAGTTCCACTTTGCTACCCCCTTCCGGCTCACGTAGAGGGGCCATGACGGCAGTTCCGTCTTTTTCTACAACGGGGCTAGGGTTTCACCGAAGAGGGGCTCCGGAGCGTATGAATCCCACCAAGTCCCATGGTATGCCATAACATGTGTGTTAGAGTGTTACATGTTTCTTGGATGCCAAAGATACCATCACTCCCTGTGTTATGGCCTCACTGACGTCAGATTCCCTCTTCCGAGTTCCACGACTGCCCACACACGCCGAAACTTCCGGATCTAACGGAACGGGAGGAACCTTGCCAATAGGTGGGCCCCAAAATTGTCTTGGGTCTTACTTGGTCCTAACATGACACAACCAAGCAACTAGTTCTACTTTTCTACCCCCTTCCAGCTCACGTAGCGGGGCCAGGACGGCAGTTCCGTCTTTTTCTACACCGGGGCTAGGGTTTCACCAAAGAGAGGCTCCGGAGCGTCTGAATCCCACCAAGTCCCATGGTATGCCATACCGTGTGTGTTAGACTGTTCCATGTGTCCTGGATGCCAAAGATACCATCAGTCCCTGTGTTATGGCCTCACCGGCGTCTGATTCCCTCTTCCGGGTTCCAGGACAACTTACACCCCCAAACTCCCGGATCTGACGGAACGGGGGGAACCTTGCCAATAGGTGGGCCCTACCATTGTATTGGGTGTTCCTTGGGCATAAAATGACACAACCAAGCAACTAGTTCCACTTTGCTACCCCCTTCCGGCTCACGTAGAGGGGCTAGGACGGCATTTCCCTCTTTTTCTACAACGGGGCTAGGGTTTCACCGGAGAGGGGCTCCGGAGCGTCTGAATCCCACCAAGTCCCATGGTATGCCATATAATGTGTGTTAGAGTGTTCCATGTGTCTTGGATGCCAAAGATACCATCAATCCCTGTGTTATGGCCTCACCGGCGTCGAATTCCCTCTTCCCTGTTCCAGGACTGCTCACACACCCCGAAACTCCCAGATCTGACGGAACGCGGGGAACCTTGACAATAGGTGGGCCCTAAAATTTTCTTGGGTGTTCCTTGGGACTAAAATTACACAACCAAGCAACTAGTTCCACTTTGTTACCCCCTTCCGGCTCACGTAGTGGGGCCAGGACGTCAGTTCCGTCTTTTTCTAAAGCGGGGCTAGGGTTTCTCCGGAGGGGGGCTCCGGAGCGTCTGAATCCCACCAAGTCCAATGGTATGCCATACCATGTGTGTTATAGTGTTCCATGTGTCTTGGATGCCAAAGATACCATCACTCCTTGTGTTATGGCCTCACCGGCGTCGGATGATTCCCTCTTCCGGGTTCCACGACTGCTCACACACCCCGAAACTCCCGGATCTGACGGAACGGGGGAAACTTGCCAATAGGTGGTCCCTACCATTGTCTTGGGTGTTCCTTGGGCCTAACATGACACAACCAAGAAACTAGTTCCACTTTGCTACCTCTTCCGTCTCACGTAGAGGGGCCAGGACGGCAGTTCTGTCTTTTTCTACAGCGGGGCTAGGGTTTCACCGGAGAGAGGCTCCAAAGCGTCTGAATCCCACCAAGTCCCATGTTATGCCATACAATGTGTGTTAGAGTGTTCCATGTGTCTTGGATGCCAAAGATACCATCACTCCCTGTGTTATGGCCTCACAGGCGTCGGATTCCCTCTACCGGGTTCCAGGACTGCTCGCACCCCGAAACTCCCGCATCTGACGGAACGGGAGGAACCTTGCCAATAGATGGGCCCTACCATTTTCTTGGGTGTTCCTTGGGACTAACATGACACAACCAAGAAACTAGTTCCACTTTGCCACCCCCTTCCGGCTCCCGTAGAGGGGCCAGGACGGCTGATATGGTGTGGCCCAATCTTCTAAATGAGCTTCGCTCTCTTTTTGTGGTTTTCTAATAAATTGGATAACTAGTGCTACACTGAGACCTCTCACTTAGCAGACCCCTGTTGCCAGATGCAACAACAATCAAGCTCTTTGTATATTCTCAACTACACACTCTTGCACAAGTTATCAAAGATCAAAAGTGGTCCTGTATCCCCCTACTCTCAGATGGAATAACAAGATATCACGCAACTTTTGAAGGGTAAACATCAAGTAGTATGCTTAGCAGCAATACACACTAGAGGCTGGGGTTTGTATTTTGGTTTAAACTTGTTCTACCTATCCCACACGAAGGTGGAGGAAATATATATGTGGTGGGTGCGGCCACAAGGGGTTCCTTGCGCAAGTCCCCACCTCCTACTAGGAATAGGACTCCTACTAGGACTAGGAGTCCAACTATGACTCAAAGAGAGATACAACCGATCCACCATTAAGGGATTCGGACAATTATGGTATACAAACCATACCTATTCGAAATAGGATTTTCTATGGCACATTTGACTTGGTGGAAGCGCCTATCCCCTTGTCTTCATGAATAACAATAGTTTTTAATGAAATAACAATTGTTATTAATTGTTTTCACCATCTTGGACACTTGTTTTCACCATGGAAATATTGTTTTTGCCATCTTCTAGCATTGTTGGCTCCTTTGTTTTCACCACTTGTATATTGGTCTTCTAGATCCTCTTGACTGTTCTCCTCCATCATGTTTGTGTTATCAATAAACCTAATCATACATAAATGCATAGACTTAGGTAGTATAAAATTCTCATAATCACAAATGGCATAATCACGAGAAGAACCGCCTGGCCCGGCTTCTACCCCTTGGACCCTATGTTGGGCTTCCATTTGTGACTCGTTTCACCGTCACAAACTTGCAGCTCTATACTATGGTATGTATCTATAAGACGCCCTCCTCTTCTTGCAAGTAAATTTCCAAGAACCATGAGAAGGTCTGGTAATATGGTATGTTATCTTTCATGCTTAGAAACTACCGAAGTTGATAGGGGAACACGTTGGCCTGAGGAATCATGGCAGGGTTAGCCTACGACTTAGAGGAGAAGAGCATGTCACCACCATTTCTTACAACAAGAAAACCGACGGCCGCATTATCCTCGACAAGATGGTGTGGATGGTTTTCGTCCAAAGCAATAATTTTCATAATCACCAACATGTTTTGATCATTGTGAGGGAGACCGATGACCCTAGGTTGGAGGCGGTCATTGAGATGGGGGTGATATAGAACCGGAGCAAAGGATATGCATTGTTGGTGAAGAGAGAAGCCTGCTGCTGAGCTAGGACTATGAACTTCTTATTTTGTCTGGCTGGATTGTAATTTTGTTTGTTTCCTCGACTTGTTAAGGTTTAATTTGTTTCGTAAACTTCTAAGGTATATTATCGCTGGTAGATCCCTCGTGCTAAAACCCGAGTAAAGATCAAATCGCTAATAGCTGCTAAAACCTCGAGTTTAGATCAAATCCCTCGTGCTGGTAGATCGTGCAACTCATCACTGCAGAACTCAACAAAATCCTGGCAAGCCAATGGTCACTGAACTTCTCGACGTCGTCGCTATCGCATAAATACGACCGAGCACGGACCACGCAACCTACCTTCTACGCTGCCGCCACAGCCCCCCGACCTCCCCCTCACTGTCGGCGCTGATTACTGCACGCCGCCACAGCCCCCGACCTCCCCCCTCACTCTCGTCGCTGATCCACCCGATGGCGCCGCGCATGAGAAGCAGCACCGGCTTCCGAGGTGTCAGCTGCGGCCGTCCGGGCGCTGGTCCGCGGAGATCACACACAACGGCGTGCGGTGGTGGATGGGCACCTTCGACACGCCCGAGCTCGCCGCCCGCGCGTTCGACGTGGCGGTGTGGTGGTTCGGCCACCCGCGCGCCGAGCTCAACTTCCGGGACGTCGAGAGCAGGGAAGTTGCCGAGTTCCTCGCCCCGGATCTGAGGATTGTGACCCGCAAGGAGGAGCAGGAGAACCGCCGCGCGTTTTTGCAGCTGCGCATCCGCCGGGACGACGATGCCACGATGGAGAGGTTCCGCCGTGATCACCTAGATCTGGTACAGGCGCAGTTGCGGCTCGACGCTCGGAGGGACGCGAAGATGCGAGCTCGTACATCCCGGGGGGATGCTGGCCCCTCCACCATCGTCGTCTCATCGTCGGATGAGGAGATGGACGAAGCATTCTGGGAGACCTTATGCAGGACTCCGATGACGA
This sequence comes from Alopecurus myosuroides, assembly GCA_028641055.1. Classification (NCBI taxonomy): domain Eukaryota; kingdom Viridiplantae; phylum Streptophyta; class Magnoliopsida; order Poales; family Poaceae; genus Alopecurus; species Alopecurus myosuroides. Next base: position 75,297 of record JAPCYS010001128.1, read on the forward strand.
CGAACTTGACGACGCAATCTGGGATGATCTGTAGTGTTTTACAGTGTGGAAGATGTTGAAACGTGTCAAAATAATCAAAATTTCGACGTTTTATGTGTTTGTTGAAGTTTCAACATTTCTTCCTTCTTATTTTGGGTTGCAACTGTAGTAGGATAATTATGGGCTACGGAGTGCTATAAGGCCCAATAAAAAGGGCCTGACAGGAGAGGGCCCAAGAAAGTGCCATCATGGCCCAAGTCTGGAAACAACCTATCTTCCACTCATCGCAATAACCCTGGTATGCAGCACGCCACGCGTTCGTCACGATATTGTGAACGTGAAACGTGTCGCTTTAGTCCGGGCGGCCAGTTATTGCTCTGTCGTGCATGCGGCTCCTCCGTTCCACTCCCCCTCCCGGTGTATAAATAGACGCACTCTTCAGTTCATCCTCTATCTGCCTCACCGCCTCCCCTCAAGCGAAAACCCTTTGACGTAGTAGCTGCTCGATCGTTCCTCAAGGCGGCCATGGATCCACCGGCGAAGCGGTCTGCTGCCCTCTTGTAGGATCCATTTCCGTTCACGTACTTCTGATCTGTTTCTGGATTCCTCGTGATTTTGTCTTTCTTAGATCCTTTTCAGAATTCCTTGTGCTTTCATCTTTCTTAAATCCGTTTCTGAATTCCTCGTGATTTCATGTTTCTTAGATCCATTTTTTCCTTTTAGATTAACATCAACTTCCTATCATGCAACTATCTACAGGGCACATGAAGCCGAGGAGAGGGTCATCTTCGTCGCTCTGGCGAAGAGGGTTGACATCCTAGAAGCTGAGCTTGAGAAGGCATTGAAGCTCGCCTATGACAATCTCAAGAAGGAACATGATGCCAGGTTGGAGCAGGTGGCTCAGGGCGAAGATTCCCTCATAGCATATCGGAAGTTGATGGATGATATGTCCAAGATGATAGCCACCAACATCGAACTGACCTCGCAGGTTGGGGAACTGAAGATCGGTTTAGCCCTGGCAGAGAAGAAAACTCTGATCGCTCTTCTCGCAGTTGTGAGTCCCCAGGCAAGGTAGGATCCAGTGCCATCGGAGGATCTAGTGTCGTCCGAGGATGCAGTGCCGTCGGAGGATCCAGTGGCATCGGAGGATCCAGTGCCATCGGAGGAGCTGTCGGCCCCCTACTGATTCTCTTTTAGCCCCCTACTGCTGCCCCCATGCTTTTGATGTTTTGTTTAGATCGACAATCTCGTTGGTTGTATTGGGCGGTTTCTATTAATATGTAGTCTATGGTTATTTTCTTAAGATAGATATAATTCGAGTTCACAATATGGAGAAATAGATGACAGAAGTTTCGATGGATCTAGGTGACAGAAGTTAAAAGGGTTACATTAGACTAATGCCGATGCAAAAACAAATACCAAAAAGATAATTCGATTTCACAATATGGACAAATAAATGACATAAATGAAAAGAGATATATTCGACTAATCTGCGACGTTCTTGTGGAACGAAACTCGCCTCCAACTGGGCCTATTGGGAAGGGAACAAAAATCCACGACGGAACATATAAGAAACGTCGAGATGGACCGCGTCCTTCGAGAGCAAATTCCACTTTTCAGCCATCCGCGACGGAAACAACACGACCTTATCAAAATGTGCCACTCAAAACGTTCCGGATCGCGCGGAATTTGTTTGTGCTTGTTGGCCGTTATTTTCAATGCCATTATTGAGAGCCTTGACTTGAAAGAATTAGAGATGTCAGGGAGACAATATAAGTGGACTAGCAGACAGGACATACCAACTCATGAAAAGTTGTATAGGGTTCTGGCTAGCGTTTCTTGGGAACAGAAATACCCTCTTGTTACGGTTTAGGCGATGGTACGCACTGAATCAGACCATGTTCCACTTCTTATTGATTCAGGAAGTTCGGCTCATTATGGGAATATATCGATATTCTCGTTTGAGTTGTCTTGGCTGCGTCAAGAAGGTTTTTTCGAGATGGTCAAGGAGCAATGGAACTCCGTGATGACGGGGGAGACTCATATTGAGAGGTGGCAGAATAAAATCAGGCACCTCCGTAGTTTCTTAAAAGGGTGGGGAAGAAATTTAAGCGTTGAATATAAGAGGCTGAGGGAGAAACTAGTTCTTCTCATTCATGAATTAGACTTGAAATCCGAAAGTGGCTGTAACACCCCGGCCACCCCATAGCCGACGGCTGTCACCCCTGGTAGCTCTCTAGAACCTCTAGACTGGCCCCACACACCAACACTAGTCTTTCATGCGCACTTTGTCCTCACTCATGCGCAACCGGGAACGACTTCCCGGTCGGTCACCCATCCTCAAATTGCTCCAGGCCAAGCACGCTAAACACTGGAGTTCTTTCAAGATGAGCTCCCGGAAAATAAGTTGCAACTTGTTGATATGAGTATCCTATTAATCCTATTGAGCCTTGTGCCAGGATCTCACATTCCTTCCCCCCTTAGAAGACCGACGCCCTCGTCGGTCAACCTACAGTTCAGGAACTTCCCCTCCTGGCACTCGTATGTCCGCCTAGTGCCAGCACATGTCTCACATGTCCGCCCACTGACCCGCACACGCCCGTGTAAACGCGAGGGTCGACTCTGATACCAAATGTAACACCCCGGCAACCCCATAGCCGGCTGCTATCACCCCTGGTAGCTCTCTAGGACCTCTAGACTGGCCCCACAGACCAACACTAGTCTTTCCTGCGCACTTTGTCCTCACTCATGTGCACCCGGGAAGGACTTCCCGGTCGGTCACCCATCCTCAAATTGCTCCAGGCCAAGCACGCTTAACACTGGAGTTCTTTCAAGATGAGCCCCCGGAAAAGAAGTTGCAACTTGTTGATATGAGTATCCTATTAATCCTATTGAGCCATGCGCCAGGATCCCATAGCGGCCCTCTTTCAGACGATGAAATGAGGGCTAAGAGGGAGGCAGACTCCTATTTATCTAACCTTAGACGAGATGAAGAGTCCAAGTGGGCTCAACGTGCAAATGTTAGACATATTCAGGAGGGTGGAAATAATTCTAGATATTTTCACCTAGTTGCTAATGGTAAGCGACGTAAGAAAATGATCTTTCAATTAGAGCAGGATGAGGGTACGATCATTGGGCAGGAAAATCTGAAAGACTATATATCTGAGTATTATAAAAAAATTGTTCAGGGCGCCGGTTCCAACTTCAGTTTTGATGGATGAATCCAGAGTGGATGATATCGCTCAGGTCTCTGAAGTTGAGAATAATATTCTATCACTACCTTTTTCTGAAGAGGAGGTGTTAGATGCTATATCTCAGATGGAATTAAATAAATCTCCGGGGCTAGATGGGTTCCCGGCAGAATTCTACCAAAGATTTTGGGAAGTAGTTAAAGACGATCTAATGGCACTATTTCCCAGTTGCATGCTGGTAATTTGAATCTGTTCAAATTGAATTTTGGTGTCATTACTTTGCTTCCAAAGAAGGAGGATGCTAGTCGTATCGAGCAATTTAGACCCATATGTTTGCTTAACGTCAGTTTTAAGATTTTTATGAAAGTTGGGACAAACAGGGTGACATCCATTGCGCAAAGAGTGATTACACCTTCTCAGTCGGCTTTTCTTCCAGGAAGGAATATTCTGGAGGGAGTAGTAGTGCTTCATGAAACGATTCATGAGCTGAAGCGTAAGAAGATGGATGGGGTTTTGCTCAAATTAGATTTTGAGAAAGCCTACGATAAAGTTAATTGGGAGTTTCTTCAACAAACTCTGCGCATGAAAGGATTTACACCTCAGTGGTGTGAGTGGGTTTCCATGTTTGTTCAGGGATGGAGCGTTGGGATGAAGGTTAATGATGACATAGGTCATTTCTTTCAGACGTTGAAGGGATTCCGACAGGGCGATCCTTTTCTCCTATACTTTTTAACCTGGTTGTCGATATGCGAGCGGTCCTAATTGCTAGGGCTAAGGCTGACGGTCAGGTAGGTGGTCTGGTTCCACACTTGTTGAAGGGGGCGTGTGGATTTTGCAATATGCTGACGATACCATTTTATTCCTTGAGCGCGACTTGGAAAAGGCTGTTAATATGAAGCTATTGTTAGCCTTGTTTGAACAGCTATCGGTGCTCAAGATTAATTTTCATAAAAGTGAGATGTTTTGTTTTGGCAAAGTTGTTGACACTCAGGAAGAATATATACACATTTTTGGATGTGATGTTGGGTGTCTTCCTTTTAGGTATTTGGGTATACCTTTTCACTATAGAAAACTTCTTAATAAGGAATGGAAACCGATTGAAGATCGGTTTGATTCAAAACTAAGTTCCTGGATAGGTAAATTGTTATCCTATGGTGATCGCTTAGTCCTTATTAATTCAGTTTTGTCCAGTTTACCTATGTTCTTTATATCCTTCTTTGAAATACCTGTGGGGGTAAGAAGAAGGTTAGATTTCTACAGGTCTCGTTTCTTTTGGCAATGTGATAGGCTCAAGAAGAAATATAGACTTACTAAGTGGAATATTGTTTGCCGACCCAAAGATCAAGGTGGTCTTGGTATTGAAGTCCTTCAAGTTAAAAATACATGTCTTCTTAGCAAATGGCTTTTTAATCTGTTAACCGAACAAGGACTGTAGCATGAGTTGCTACATAACAAGTATCTTAAGGGGAAGACCCTCTCGCAGGTTGAAGCTAAACCTACAGATTCACCTTTTTGGAAAGGTGTGATGAAGGTGAAAGCTGATTTTTCCCACATGTCACCTATATGATTGGTGATGGGAAAAATGTTAGATTTTGGGAGGACATTTGGATAGGACAGACTACACTAGCAGTTCAGTATCCATCGCTATATAATATTGTGAGACATCAGAATGTTTTAGTTGATGATGTTCTCCAGGACGATCATCCCAATATTTCTTTTAGGAGATCCCTCGTAGGGGATAAATGGGAAGCCTGGTTAAATCTTGTGGAAAGATTAATGGTTTTTGTCTTATCGGATCATGCTGGTTCTTTCGGGTGGAACCTAACACAATTGGGTGTGTTTTCGTTAAATTCCTTATATGAAGATCTAATTAATGGTAATACTAAATTTCTACGTAAGTACTTATGGAGACTGAAGGTTCCTTTAAAAATTAAGATATTTATGTGGTTTTTGTACCGAAAAGAGTTACTTACTAAGGATAATCTGAAAAGGCGTCAGTGGGTTGGCTATTCTAAGTGCGTTTTTTGTGGGGATGAGGAGACAGTGGAGCATCTATTTGTTAAGTGTATTTTTGCTAGGAAAATTAGGAGGCTTATTCACTTTACATTTAGTATTTCACCACCTCTTTCGATAGCTAGTTTATTTGGAAATTGGCTCCAAGGAGTGGAGAAAGAAATTAAAGCTAGTATACGCGTAGGTGTATGTGCTTTTTTATGGGAAATCTGGAATTGTCGTAATGATGTGATTTTTACCAACTTCAAAGCTGGTCATTTTTTGCAGGTCGTTCATCGAGCTGTTCATTGGATACACATGTGGTCTTTCCTGCTACCAGAAGGCCAACGAGGACGTTTGGATTACGGATGCACCCGGTTGGTGGCGGTAGTACAGGCTATCTTCAAACAGGGTGGCTGGTTGCACGCTAATAGAATTCATAATGCATAGCTGGCATATGTCGTTGATTTTCCGCTGGATGGTTTTTGTGGCCACGCTTCGTTATCGGTGATTTAATTTTACATATTTGTGATACGCTGACTTTGGCGATTTTATTAATATAAAGCCCTGTGCATCTTCTAGATGCAGAGGATGGGTTACCCGTTTCAAAAAAAAACGAGATTTGATCTCGTAATGCTTTGTGTCTTCGAGGGTTTGTTCTTCTTAAGACTCTCTCTATGCCCGTTGCTTTCATCTCCTAGATTAGATCTTGCCCTTTCGGGTTTCTCTCGCGTAGGAAATTTTTTGTTTTCTATGCAACGAACCCTTCAGTGGTATCAGAGCCGGATCTATGCATAGATGTTTTGCACGGGTAGAACACATAGGTGTATGTGGGAGTTGAGGATCATGTTATTGCCTTCTTGAGTATTTTATGATCTTAGTGGCATAGTTGGATGAAGCTGCCCTAGACAAACTTTACGTGTACTATGTACGCGAGACCGGTCTCACTTGTGGCTGACGGGGTGTCCGTTTCTCCAACTATAGTTAAGATCTAATCTACGAAGGGTTGTTAAAAATATTTTTATTAATGTTTTGGTTTATGTTCGTAGGTATGAATGGTTCTATCCTTGAAAACCCTAAAGCCACGTAGAATATGCAAAAATAAATTAGAGGCGTCTAAGTAGTTTCTGTCGGGCATGTGATGTGATATGATCAATGTTACAAAATTGATTATGAGATGATGTATTTTGTAAATTATTGATAATACCGGAAGGAACCATTTGGTTGTCTTTTTATTGATGAACAATGAAGATGGAGGTGCCATCGACCTTGGTGCCATGCCGGTGGAATGATGGTGATCATACCATGATGCACATGATGGAGATCAAGTGCAAGAAAGACCATATCATATCACATCATCCCTACATGTGATGTTAATCCTTTTTATGCATCTTATTTTGCTTAGATAGAGACGGTAGCATTATAAGATGATCCCTCTCACTTAATATCAAGATAATAATGTGTTCTTCCTTAGTATGCACCGTTAAGAAAGTTCGTCGTTTCGAGACACCACATGATGATCGGGTGTGACAGACTCAACATTCACATACAACGGGTGCTGACGAGCCTAGCATGTACATACATGGCCTCAGAACACACACAATGCTACGGTTCTACTTGGCGAGCGTAGCATGAACAGACATGGCCTCGGAACACGTAACTGAAAGGTAAAGCATGAGTCATATGGATGATATGATGAACATGTCGATGTTCGCCTTTGAAGCTACATCATCTCACGTGATGATCGGTTTTGGTGTAGTGAATTTGGTTCGTGTAATCACTATAACGACTAGAGGGATGTTGTTTTTGAGTGGGAGTTCACATAGTAATTTTGAATTAACTTGAACTTATTTATCATGAACAACCAATCAAAGTGAATTTGCAGAAATTGTAGTATTCATTGGCATCCACAAAACTAGCTTACACTTAGATTGTTAATTGAGATATAACTGTTATGATCTGGTGAAAACCATTTAAGATTGGCACCGTATTAGTGAAATTTAAAATTGAGTCCTATTGTAGATTTTCGTTATTTCCTACCTAGCTCCATATGATTAATGATTGATTGATCTAGAGTGCAAATAATTCCTACTTAGAATCCAGAGTCATGGTTGCTTCCATATTACTTTATCTTCAAAAGAATGTTTTGTTGTTCAAGGTGATTTAGGAACTGAAAAGAATTGTTTTCAGAAACAATCAAGTGAAAGATAATTTAATATCTAGAAAATTATTTGTGGCAACATGACTGATTATAATTTAGCGTAACAGTGTATGCTTATATTATTTGAATATATGCAATGATTGAAGACGCTAGGCGTTTGAATATTCCAAGAAGTTGGGCGCTAAAATTATCCTCTAAATTCCTTCCTTCGAGCTATAGTAGCTTAATCATAAAATTGTTATGGGGATGGATTAAAAGTATGGGTAAAAATTGTTTACCTTGCCTGGAGATTGCTAAGAGTGGAATCCGGAAGAATGTTATTAATATGGTGATATTAGTAGAACAATCAAACTCAAAGTATGACTCAATGGGTGATAGTATATGACTAACACGCCAAGAAAAATGAGCTAGTACGACTAGTGTTGTTTGATGTTGAATGATTATTCTTGTAAAGAAAAGGAAATATTGAAAATAGAATTACAAAAAGATATATGGCAGAAAAAGAAGATAACTGGAAAAGTCCAGCTCAGGAATGTATGCTTGATATACAAGTTATAGATGTATTATTAGTTAACAAAGTATTTTTTGGGTATTTTGATGCCAAATTGGTTGGTATGAGTTGTCATACAAAGCAACGCAATACAAGAAATACAAGGGCCTAAAAAGGAACTAGTAGTAGATGTGAATCGATTATGACAAGAACATAAATAAAGTGTTATTGTGTTCATTGTCGTATCGAACCAAACATTCAAGATTTATTTTAAGAACTTAATAAGTTGTTATTTTGGTCTGGTCTTTTGTGAGAACAAATGAGATTTTTCAAACTATAACCACATTCCATAATTGATGGATGAGTTAATATAAATCATGTTGGCAAAGTAAACATCTATTAAACTAAATGCTAAACGTTGCAAGACGTAAAAGAATTTCACTTAAATTGTGACACCACCATTTTAGTTCATATCGGAAAAGAAAACATGAAGGAACTCCATGTTGATGGACTTCTGGAGTCATCTTGTTTGGAATAAATTGACTCTTGTGAAACCTCTTCCAAAAGATGACTAGAATTCTATTCATAGGCCAAAGTAGAATGGACGACTAATTTAATTGAGATTTTACATATTGATGTATATAGTCATTATGTATAGTCATGTGTGGTGGATTAATTTTTCCTTCATAAAATTACGTCGATGAATTGAGTAGATATATGAGTATATCTATTTAAAGAGAACGGAGTTTGACATTTTTTGAATTGGTTCAAATTGTTGTTAGTATGAAGTAAAAATCATCGTAACAAGATATCAAGTATTTATGATTGGATCATAAAGGATAAAGTTTGAGTTACAAGTTTAGAAAAACATCTGAGGAGTTGCGGAATTTTTCTACAACTTATACTTCTTGAATACCCCATATTAGTTTGGAGTATTCAAGAGACAAAATCAAACCTTGTTGGACATGGTAAGATTAATAAAATTGCCATTATGATAAGGGGTGGTCCAATCTTCTCAGTAAACTCACAGATAACTCCAGTATGATAACTAGTGCGCCACTAAGAACTCTCCTGGCTGATCCCTGATGCCAATGCAAAAGATAGCAACCCCAAGGATATTCTCAACTCCACACTCTTGCACAAGTAATCCGCCGACTACAAGTGGTTCTGTACCGTCTTATTCCCAGTGGAACAGCAGGTATCACGTAAAGTTTGCAGATGAACTTCCAGATGAAAGGCTTACAAGCAGTTTCAATCTAGAGGTCTAGGGTTTTTGGGTTTAACGTAGTCTAATCTATTCCACACGCAGCTGGTAGCTATATATTAGGGAGGGGGTGATTTCCCACGAAATCGACCTATTCCTACTTGTTTGGACTCAACCAACTCGGATACAAACTGACCCAACACGGGTGCAGCCAATTGGACTCGATTTGGAAACTGGCAGAAAACTATTCGTGGCTTGTTTCGGTCACCACGGCTTGCACAAGACGAATTTGTTGATGGGGCCGGATCCATTAGAAAGCCCATCAAATTTCCTATCAGGATTGTGCTCGTTTGCTGTATTTGGAGCCTGTATGAAGTATCCATGACTATTTCAAATTCGGAACTTCTGGCAGTCCGAACTGAAACATCATTTCCTTATTGTTGTTTTCCACGCCTCCTTCTCTTGCTCCTTGCTTCCTCTTCTCCGTCCATGTTTGTGTTATTAATAAACCTAATCATACATAAATTCATAGGCTTAGGTAGTATAACATTCTCATGAACACAAACATTATTTGTTAGGAAAGAATTCACCTTATAATAAACATCAGTGAGGCTCAATATTTCTTTCCAACTCAAGCATGGATAGACCTCATGGACCTCTATTATATCCCTATCATCCTCCCTTTCTTCAAGACAAGCCGTCCTCGGCTTGTAGTAAGCTGAAAGTGGAAGAAACAAAAATAACAACGTGTATGCACAATACAAATATCTATAATGAGGTGCATTAATTGTTATCATATCATAAAATTGTTCCCTAGACATGTGACCACGAATTTTGCTTAAAAACATCACATAATTTTCATAGCACTCCATAAAATAGCAATCATAATTGCAAATATAAGTGAAGCTCATTAAACCATGATCAAAAGGAGAGACATATATGTATAAATTTTTATTGTATAGTATCAAACCAAGTGTCTCCACAGAAGATCTATGATTAAAATTGGTGGTAGTAAAGTCAAAGCAATCCAAACAAATTAATTCATTATATAGTGGATACCATGCTTCAACTGTGCTACTCTGATATATATAAGAAAGTAATGGCCGAGTAGTAGTACACATAATTTTCTTCTCATGTTTAGTATAATCATCATGTAAATTGCAACTTAATTTGCAAATATAAGTGAATAACAATTTATTAGCACATGTATGTGACAAGTATTGTGGCAAACCAAACATATGTGTAAAATCATGCTCATATGTAAGAAGTTGTAGCTTAGTTATCCAAGGTAAAACAATGTTCAAATCGGCCACTTTATCACAAGTTATGTATATATGATCCACCATAAAAATTTCACTCATGTTATAGTCACCAATCAAGTTAAAAGTGAAAGAAGAAACATAATTGCTAGAATTGACATATGAAATTTCAGCAACATTTTTCATAGCACTTTGCACATTAATTGGTTCATTTAACATGATGTAATCCACAATATCATTAGCTGGTATTTTAGCAAGTACTTCTTTATGTGAAATCAACACCACATGATTAAATTTCGAAATTAACACATTATCACATGTAGGTGGACTATCTATGCTTGTTAACTCACAAGAATCAACTAGCAATTTAGTGGGTTCACATAAATCAATACTTGAGAGGGGTAATACGAAATCAGCACCTTTATTAATAGCAACCTCCTCAGAATTAGTAGGTACCAATTCATCTATCTCAAGTGGTGATGCAGGTTCTACTTGTTGTGGCTCCCTTTCTTCAAAAGTAACCTGCATATCACAAGAAACAAAACTAGGCACCATGGTATGCTCCTCCAATGGATGTGATGATGGTGTTATTGCAGGTTGTACTATAGGCTCCCTTTCTTCAAAAGCAACCTGCACATCACAAGACACAACACTAGGAGTAGACATAGTTACATTAGTAGAAACAGCCTCATAGGTCTTCTTAACCTCTTCAAATCTCATAACCAATGGTTGATGTATAATTCTTTTAAATGTTGTAGGACTTTCATGTATTATCCAATCTCTCTTATTATTCCAAAAGAATTGTAAATCAGGATAATCGCTATCAAAATTAACCTTATAGCTATTGCGCCAAAATGTACTCAACAAAAGGTGACAGCAAGTAAATGCTCTAGGAAGCACATGACACCTAATTTGTATTGTATGATCATGAATAGTTAACAGAATCCAAGTAGTATGAGTAATGTGAAGTGTAGCATCATTAGTTTTTAACATAAATGAACTGCGAGTTGCATAAGATGTCAACTGTAATGCTTCAACAACCTCAATACTAACAAAATTAAACCGTGTACCCTTATCAAGGGTAATAGCAACGGTACTACCATTGATGTCTCCTGTGAAGTGGAACAAATTTGCCGCAGGTATTCCACTAGAATCCTCCTCCCAGAAAGTATCACTGCACACAGAAGAACTACAAAACTCCATTGATTAATTTATTAGTAACAAAATAACAATGGGATGTGGTGTTCTCTCACAACTCACTCAAAAATCCAGCAAGACAATAGAGTATCTTACCGTTCCAAAGTGAATATAAATACTTACCAACAAGTAGTGGCAACTAATATGCTTTGATGTGAAGAAGAGAATACCCAGGGTGTTAATAATCACATGACAAACAAGGTATATGGTGGGGCTTGGTATGGATACCTAACAACACCAAAATAACAATCCTATTTGTTGTCCAATGTGATATAAAAAGCACGGGAAACACACACCAAGTATGGAGACAAATGTGGCAATGCAAATATATGGAGGAAATTTTGCAATGCACTGGAAAGACACTAGCCAAGCTCAAATAATATTCAGGCACAAGATTGCTCAATGGTGTGTTAATATAGCAATGATGAAAACAACTCCACAAATATATCAAAATATCTCAAGGCCTTTTTTCTTTTTCTCAATTCTGTTTTTCTCTTTTTCTCTTTTCTCCTTTTTCTCTTTTTTTTATGCTTTTTACTGGCCAAATAACAACACTAGGAGCAATAATATCAAGTGATAACAATTCTATGAACAATGTGACACAAGTATGTGATAAAGAGCAGCCTGAAATAGAGCAAGAAAATAGCTAGTCTTGTGGGCAAGGTACCTATTTATTGCTATAGAAAGGCTCTGGCTAAGGCTCACAAAGATCAACACAAGAAACCTAAGAAGAACAGAGATAAAATGGCTCAAAAACAATGCTCGGCAGAGGTTTGTGTGTGGGATGGTGGACGAGCAACAACTATTTGGCAGGTACTGGTTTGGTCAAACGCGAGCGCGCGTACAGAAATAATCCGGTGGACCGAGCCCTCCGCGAAACTGCAGGTGTTTTTTGTTGCTCGAGAACCGACCGGAACACAGATGCGCGTGGAGAGCCCCTGTTACGCACGGTTCCGATACGCTACCCGCGCCAACGGACACGCGTTTCCAGGAACGATGCGCGTTTGGGAATTCGACGGAGGCTTGCGCTGGTTATGTTTGGCGCTTTTGTCGGATCGATGGCGAGGGAATCGATGGTGGGCGCGCGCGTACGACAAGGAAAACCAGCGCTGGAAAAATCGAGACGTGGGCGGATGATTGGACTGCGCACGTGGTGGTTGGCACGTGGATGTTGACCGGTGGGGCGCGGGCGCACTGGTAGCGTTTTTGGAAACAGCGCGCAACGATTTTGGTGGGATGCGCGGATCGAAACGCGGACGGCGGGTGGAGCGACGCGGTTTCGCGCGTGGTGGGATCGGGTCGTTGCGAGCGCGGATTGGCCGGTAGCGAAACAGGAACGCGCGTGGTGCCCAACGCGGACCGAATCCCGGGAGACCAGGTATCGAGCGCGCGGTTGTCAACACTTCGACGCGGTTTCCGATACGCAGAGCGCGTGGCGCGGTTTGAGATTCGTCGACACCGCAGAAATCAGCGCGCGCGTGGCCTGCACGCGTTACGCCGGCAGGTGGGATTAGCGCACGGACAAAAATAAGCAGATGCCAATGATTGAAAACAGCGCGCGGCAGCGGATCTAGGGCAATGCGCAGCAGGTTTGGGCAATATTTTTGACGAGATTTTCGGTATAGATCTAAACAAAAGATGAACTAGATGAACCCTAATAGAATAAAACTAAAAACAGAAAAACGGGAACGCAAATCAACAAGAAACAACAACTAGTAGATGCAAATTGGTGTTGATCTAGGCTCTGGCAATGAACTACTCTCTTTTTGTGGGGCAATTTTCTGGATAGGTAATAAAAACACTCAAAGTAAAGGGAAATTTGATAGCTCATCGAGGCAACCTGTAAATCTGATACCAAGATGATAAGGGGTGGCCCAATCTTCTCAGTGAACTCACAGATAACTCCAGTATGATAACTAGTGCACCACTAAGAACTCTCCCGGCTGATCCCTGATGCCAATGCAAAAGATAGCAACCCCAAGGATATTCTCAACTCCACACTCTTGCAAAAGTAATCCACCGACTACAAGTGGTTTTGTACCATCTTATTCCCAGTGGAACAGCAGGTATCACGTAAAGTTTGCAGATGAACTTCCAGATGAAAGGCTTACAAACAGTTTCAATCTAGAGGTCTAGGGTTTTTGGGTTTAACGTAGTCTAATCTATTCCACATGCAGGCGGTAGCTATATATGAGGGAGGGGGTGATTTCCCACGAAATTGACCTATTCCTACTTGTTTTGACTCAACCAACTCGGATACAAACTGACCCAACACGGGTGCAGCCAATTGGACTCGATTTGGAAACTGGCAGAAAACTATTGGTGGCTTGTTTCGGTCACCACGGCTTGCAAGCGACGAATTTGTTTATGGGGCCGGATCCATTGGAAAGGCCATCAAATTTCCTATCCGGATTGTGCTCGTTTGCTGTATTTGGAGCCCGTATGAAGAATCCATGACTATTTCAAATTCTGAACTTCTGGCAGTCCGAACTGAAACATCATTTCCTTGTTGTTGTTTTCCACGCCTCCTTCTCTCGCTCCTTGCTTCCTCTTCTCCATCCACGTTTGTGTTATTAATAAACCTAATCATACATAAATTCATAGGGTTAGGTAGTATAACATTCTCATGAACACAAACATTATTTGTTAAGAAAGAATTCACCATATAATAAACATCAGTGAGGCTCAATATTTCTTTCCAACTCAAGCATGGATAGACCTCATGGACCTCTATTATATCCCTATCACATTATAATTTTGTAGTTTATATATTAGAGACAACCTCTTTTACACTGAAAAGAGCGTCATCATGATTCGTTGAAATTGACACCATATAAGTTATGGTTTGGGTAGTGACCCGAATTGTCTTTTTTAAGTTTTGGTATGCGTAGCATGTGTAAAACGTTTACAACCAAAATAGGATACATTGTTTATAAGGTTATCCCAACGAATCCATTGGGTATTTCTCCTATCACCGAACCAAAAGACAAATGTTGTTTGTCAAAAAAGGTTGATTTCTCGAGAAAGTAGTTCTTGCGAAACAAGTGAGGGGGGGGGATAGTACAAACTCAACGAGATTAGAGAATCTTTGTTATCATGTCAAGAGTAGCGCAACACTGGAAGTTGTTCCGGGGTTTCCTATTTTGACTAAATAGAAGACACTACATATGTTGTAGATATTTCGAATGAGTTTGCGAACTGAACCACAAAAAGTCCTAAAACTTTGTACTTAGATCAACTTGTGGTTTGAAAGCGAAGTATTGTTTTGACAACAAAGGACATGGACCTTATAAAAGAAGAAAATGATGGGCCCTGACTTCGTAAAATTGACTATGAGTCATTATATCCGCGATAGTATCCCTGTAAGAATATCAAGTATGTGACTTGGTACTCCTTTCGATAGGCATGATAACTAGAGATAGCAAAATGGGTCTATCTAGCAACAAACACATGGATATTAACATCCTTTGAAAGTTGTACTTGTCTAAAAGATGTTTTCGACGAAGTTCAAAGAGTTGACTACTGCAAGATTTTGATCTTCCGTAGTGATGCTTTAGTCTTTGCGGATAATTCTAGCAAAAGTTACATATTATGATATGACAGTTCAATAACAAAAACCAACTTTCCTCTCAAGGAAGTTTGATCGAGGATGTGTACTTGATACAGTCTGAGTGTTTTGTAAAATTCAAAAGGTTGCCGGAAAGGTATGCACAATTCAATGGTTGAAGTGATCATAACAAAGTTCGAATCTTTACCTTAATGAAGTTATCAAAAGAGTTTGATTCCATCATGAATGATAAAGATGCTTGTATAATTACAAGAAATTAAGTGGGAGCGCTAAGACATATTTCCAATGCTTTATGTAAATGACATATGGTTGATTGGAAAATATGTATTTTAAATTAACACGGTTAAGATTCTCATATTGGTGAAAGGCTTAGGACATATTGGGCATCGATATCTATAAGAGATGAATTGAAGTGCTTGATATGGTTGAGCCAAATTACATAGATGAAATATTGAAGTAAGTCAATATCGAAATGACAAGAAGGAGTTCTTGCCACATGGAAAAGAATTGAGCAAGATTCAAGTGTTTTGACACATGATGAGCGCAATTGAAATTAAGATTTCTAAGTCATGTGTTCCATGCTACGTACGCAACCAGATGAGTCATGTGCTATAAAAGGTTATAGCAGGATAATTCATATGATGATTAGACAACAGTGGGAGAGATCCTTGTGCTATTTTAGAAATGCTAAGGATATGTTTTCCTATGTAGTAATGACAAAATATTAGTTGTAATATGTTACACTAATAGTCATGTCATTTATTCAAATAATTTTATCTCAATTAAAATATGTGATGAAGGATAGCACAATAGGATGGAAGAAAGTTCCATGCTGGATTTGAAAGTGTTTCAAAATTAAAGTATTGTGAAGGATACTACAACAAAGGCTATGTATATCGTTGTGTTGACAACAAAATAATAAGAGTATTTTGTGTCAAGGAGTTCTTTACTGAACTTGGTGAATTTCCAAAAATGCTGACACTATGAAGCTACATTTTCACAATGTTAGTAACATTGGTTTAAGCTGAGGAATTAAGGTTTCACCGGTTGAACAAATATATACAAAGCCATCTCATTAGAGAATGAGTGATGCGTGTAGACACAAAGAACATGCAAATACAATAGGACCTGAACAATTCAGATCTTTTTGATGATGTTTAACACATGCGAAGCATGGTAATAACACTGGAACGCCATATGTGTTAAGTGCTTACAGACTAGATTACTGACTCTAGTGCAAGTGGGAGACTAAAGGGAATATGCCCGAGAGGCAATAATAAAGTGGTTATTATCTTATTCCTTGTTTACGATAAATGTTCATTTCTCATGCTAGAATTGTATTAACCGGAAACGTTGATACATGTGTGTTTGATAAACAAACAATGGTTCCTAGTAAAGCCTCTCTTTTAACTAGCTCGTTAATTAATAGATGATCAAGGTTTCCCGATCATGAACATTGGATGTTGTTAATAACGGGGTCAGGTCATTAGAAGAATGATGTGATTAACATAGACCCAATATCAATATAACAATACGATCAAGTCATTTAGTTTATTGATGAGGACATCCCTAGCTCTTCACCTATTGTTACACATGATGATGTTCCTATACAAGCCAATGAAGTGAGGATTGGTCCCATGACAAGATCAAGGACCAAGCTATTACAACAATAGGTGAATTCACTCCTACTTGAGTATAATGTTTATAATTGTGAGAACTTTATACTACCTAAATCCATGCACTTATGTATTCTCAGGTTTGTTGATAACACAAGCATGAGAGGAGCATATCATGAAGATGAGATGCACATGGATGATGATGGACTTAAGGAGGAGCTGGAAAACAAATGCTAGAAGGGTGAAAACAAGGAATAACAGAAAATAACAATTGTTATTAAAAACAATTGTTATTTCATAGCATACAAGGGGATGGCTCCTCCACAAGGTCAAATGCGCCTATTAGAAGTCCTAATATTATTAGGCATGGTTTGTATACCATTATTGGCTGCACCCCTTAATGGTGGGTCGGTTTGTATCCATTGTGAGTCGGTTTGGGTCCGTGTCCACCCAAACCATGATTCCTAGTCCTAGTAGGGTTGTGCTTGCGCAAGGGCCTCCTCTTGTGGCCGCATCCCCTCTCTTAAATAGATAGGAACCGAGCCAAGGCTCCTTAGACTACGTTAAATCATAAACCCTAGACCTCTAGATTGAAACAGCTTGTAAGCCTTCATCTGGAAGTTCATCTGCAAACTTTACGTGTTACCTGCTGTTCCACTGGGAATAAGATGGTACAAGACCACTTGTAGTTGGTGGATTACTTGTGCAAGAGTGTGGAGTTGAGAATATCCTTGGGGTTGCTATCTTTTGCATTGGCATCAGGGATCAGCCGGGAGAGTTCTTAGTGGCGCAATGGTTATCATACTGGAGTTGTCTGTGAGTTCACTGAGAAGATTGGGCCACCCCTTATCATCTTGGTATCAGAGCCAGGTTGCCTCGGTGAGATATCATATTTCCCTTTAGATTTGAGTGTTTTTATTCCTATCAAGAAAATTGCCTCACAAAAATAGGTGTAGATCTTTGCCATAGCCGTAGATTCATCTTAGTTTCAAGTTTTAGTTGTTGTTATTGTGTTTTGATTTTCATCCCTTTTCTGTTTTTGTGTCTTTTCTCTCGGATAGGTTTTACGGTTCTTATTGTTCTTCGAGTCCATACCAAAAAATCGCATCAAAAAAATAGTTGCGGGTTCTCTTTCATCTTCCTGGTCTAGCCCTACTCGGTTTGTTTTTCGGGAGCTACTAGGTTTGATTAGGTGTTCTAGCTACAATCGGATTCGAGCAGGGTTGCTAGCACGCGCGCATTTTTATTCTTTCGCGGTTTGGATTTCTAGTTCATCTCGGATTCCTACCGCGGCACGGTTTTGATTGATTCCCTGGCGTGCCCTTAAGTGCTGCCGCGCGCGCCCACACACAGCAACCCACGACAGAAAAAATCTGCCGACGCTGCCGCACTTCGCTCGCTCGCTGCCACACGAACGCACCGCGGCACAGAAGGCAACGTTTCGCTGCCGCGCATCTGTCTCTGCCGTGAGCGCCTAAGTCGCTGCCGCGGCTCGATTTTTGGCCGTTTTTGCTGCCGTACAGCAGGTTTTCACCTGTTTCTCTACCGTGAGAACTTAGTCCTGTTAGGTTAGTTCTTTTTTTTTCCTTTTTGTTTTTCTTAGGAGTTCTATATCCAATCCTTGTGAACCTAGCCACAACCTTTCTACAGCATATTGCATAGGAACTTGCCCACAAGTATAGTTATTTTTGTGCTCTAACAGGTTGCTCATTTTCATCACTACCATTGTGTTCACTTGTTATTTGGTTCATATTGCTCCTAGTTGTGTTTAAGGCCATTGGAAAAATATAAAAAAAAAGTAAATAGAAAAAGAGTAAAAGTATATAAAAAAAGAGAAAACAGAAAATTGCAAAGAGGCCGAAGTGATATTCTTGTTTACTAGTGGAGCTTACCATTATGACACTTGGTTTTTCATTGAGCAATCTTGTGCCTGTCTATTGTGATCCTAGCTAGTGACTTTCTAGAGCATTGCAAAATCTCATCCATATATTTGCTTTGCCACATTTGTCTCCATTATTGTGTGAGTTTCCTTGGGTATTTTTATATCATCACAAAACAGCAAATAGGACTTGTTACTTTGGTGATTGTTAGGTATCCATACCAAGCCCCACTAAATAACCTTGTTTGCCTTTGTGAGAGTGAAAACCCTGGGTATTCTCTTCTTCACATCAAAGTACATTAATTGCCTCTACTTGTTGGTAAGTATTTCTATTCACTTTGGAATGGTAACATAATCAATTTTCTTGCTAGATTTTTGAGTGAGTTGTGAGAGAACACCACAACCTATATACTTGTTTCTGTTTTCACTAACCTACTAATGGATCTATCTAGTGATGCCCTTGTGCACCAAAATGTCGCACCCGGACTTCTAGAGGATACTCACCGCACGAACTGAACAGTATTCTGATGGGATTACGGGGCTTACCGGCACCCGCGTCCTCTTACGAGTAGGCCAACACTTATGTGTGACAACCCATCGCTACTGTTCACCGTCGATGTAAACTATCCCGTAGAAATCAGGACACTACCATTGACGTACTTCATACCATACACACATGGTACGTCAATGGCTTTGAACAAAAGGATAACACAACATGCCTCTAAGACACAAAAGATTGAAATAAGTTGCAACTGGCCCTCACTAGGGCAGAGATAGCAAATACAATCATCCAGAGGACACATGTCCCAACATAACATCATTACATCTCAGCGGAAGCATTCAAAGGGGTCTGAGTACAGACAAATCCAAATAGGCTTAAGAAGCCGGAAACTGAAATACAGACGGAGCCCATCCACGATGTCTCGGATCCTGCCCGGGTCCGCTAACTACTCGTCAGCAGCCTCGTCAAACTCCACGTAGTAGCCGTCACCTGGATCCTCGTAAGCGTAGTCTGCGGAAACCACAGCCCCAAAGGGGTCAGTACATAGACGTACTGGCAAGCAAGACTCACAGTTCACCAAAGTGTACCCCGTCAACACCCAGTACAGATGACTTGGGTTCAACGGAAGGAAGGGGATATAACAGATGCCGCAACTGGCTGCGCTAACCAACTACAGATATTCTAGCACTTCCAGCTAACAGAAAGGGGATAAGATCGAGTATTGGAACCAACTGAAAGATAACTTCAAACAAACCCATCCTGGATCTCGCCCCTTATCCAAAGAAGCAATCCAAGGATAACTCACACGGTTGGATTAAGGATGAAACAAGTTATTGTGACAATAATCCTATTACTAGTCAAGTTGTTAATCATGGGGTGTGAGATTGTGAGTCATTAGGTTTAAGTTGTCCTGAGTACTTGTTAGCCAGTACTTTCACCAAGTTAACCATAACCGCGGAAAACACGGCTTCTCGAGAAGATTATCCCTGCAGGGTTGCACCAATTTGGCCGTACACGTATGAATAACCCGCCAGATGGGATGCCTCCCACCAAGCGGGGCACTCAACACAACTCAACTCTTCTTCGCATCAAGCCCAAAGCACCTTGGGCGCACGGCTAATCGAGCCCAGAAGAAAATGGACCCTCATAGCACTCTACGAACGTGTCCCCCTATATGCCGACTACGAAAGTTCCACCATGCGCTGGGCTCGCAAAAACATGCATGCGGCAAATGGAAAACACGAACTAAATGAGATGATTTGGACGAGATGCGAATCGAATCAAATTGAGGGGGGCGCCCATACTCGCTTCCCACATGCGGGTAGTGCGCTCATCATGGATCAGTAGACAAGACCCTTTTCCTATTAGGGTCGACACTAGCAGGCCTCAAAACCACACAGGGCCTCCTGCCGGTGCCTTATCATCAAATTATTATTTAACAATATCATTAGCATGATTGATTGATTGATTAAACATCGAGCCCCCAGAACATAATGAAAAAATAGTAACTGAAAGTAACGGGTAACAGACTCGAGCAAAACAACCTAAGCATGCTAGTAGGACACTAGCTCAAACAATAGGGTTGTAGGAGTGGTGGTGAGGCAATATCAGGGTTAAGGGATTCATGTGATAGGTTCGTAACAGAAACAACTACCACTAAGGCTAGCAGAAATAGACAACGGAAAGTATCGGTAACCAGGGTTGAAAGGAACACAATGGTTCATGTGAGTGATAACTTGCCTGCAAACTCAGCAGCCGGGTACTGAGCTAGATCCTCAGAAGGGGCGCTGTAAAGATCGTCTGTCTCAACGTCGTCGTCTATTCGAGAAGAAGCAAACAAACAAGACAGAAATATAAACAATCATTATCATGGCATTGTGCACAATCAAAGATGATGCATGACAAGTTAATGGTTGCATCAAAATAAACTAGCTAACATGATAACACAATTTAAATGGACCCATATGCAATTGGATTGCATATGGCAAAAGGTCCAGGGATGTGGACACAAATGATCTATAACTTAGTTATCATGTGAGAATTTATTACCATGATGCATGCATGATGATGGTAACAAGATAACAACAAATAACAACAATAGATGCAAGTGATAAAAGGATTTAACAAGTTTTGGAAATCATTTATTAAGTTTAGTAATTTTGGGTTACTTAAACATGTCACACAAACAATTGTTGTTTTCATCAAATTAAAGTGTGCAAAACAATTAACAAAATTTATATTTGAAAAGAACATCAAATTTTAGTTGGATTACATGTTTCAAATTTTGAAATAGGAGTTAGGATAAATTTATTATGAATTAAACAATATTAAACAAGTTTTAAATGAATTTAAAACAAGTTTGAATATTATTTGAATTTTATTTATTCAAAACATAATTTCAAACTCACATTTGAAAAGTTCACACTTTGATGGTTTGAAAACATATTTTGCATGTTCAAAAATATTCTATATTAAGCAAGTTATGATTTTATCAAATTTAAATGAATTAAACAAGTATTAAATTATTTAGGCAATTTAAATTATTCAAACCATGAAACAAAATTTATATTTGAATAGGATATTCAAAATGGTATGGAAAACATATTTTATTTGCATTTATTGGATTAATAATGAATTATTTATTGAATTTAGCAATTTGCATTTGAATTATTTGAATTCAAGTTTAAATTGTATTTTGATATTTCAAAACAGGAAACAAATGTTACCAATAGGTAGACAATTAAATTTAGATTAGTGTGCATATTTTATTTTCATTTATTGGAGTTATAAAACTAATTTTATTGCCAAAATACTTTCAGGGACCAATCTGCTAAAACAAAGGCCTAAATTTGAAAACAGAAATCGGGTTAAACTTTTTATACGCACAGAACATCTACCCAGGCACTGCCAGGGGGCCCCCAAGTCTTGCTGTGCTTGCGTGGCCACATGAGTGACTGACAAGGGGCCCTCCCTGTCAGTACTCAGTCGAAAAAAAGACGGGATTTTATCCCGCGAGGGCAGGGGCTCGAACCCTGCACCTCTCGCTCGCTGCGCGTTCACTGAACCAGCTGCGCTGTTGCGCGTTTGTTGTCAGTTAACCGTGCTCAAGGAGGATAACGTTACTAGCGCGGATCTGAACTTTCTGAAGAACAAAACCTTCCGCGACTGAACAGAACATCGCGGCTCGCCGGCGTTGATCTACGACGGTTGGCTGCCGTGCGTTGCTTGCTGGGTGGTGGCGATGCGTGCAGTGCAGATGCGTGCACGGAGGCATGGCAGAGAGGAGGAGGAGGAGATTGGGACGGTGGCGTGCTCACCGCAGTGCGTCGTGGAAGCAGACGGTCGAGTGGCGCGGCCGGCGGCGATGCAGTAGATGGCGGCGGTGATCCAGTCGGTGGCGTGCTTGGCGGCGGTGTCCAAACGCGAGCTGGCAGGGTGGAGGTTCTGTTTCTGGGTTTAAGAGGGCAAGTGGTGCGTGGCAGTGGCGGGCGCCATGGCGGGTTCAGAGGAGATCATCTCCGGCGAGGGATTCAGAGAGGGGAACGTGGCGAGGAGAGGGATTGGCGGCGGCGCTATCGAGGAGAACGGAACCCTAGTGCTTAGGGCACGGCGCCAGGGGGGTCTAGGGTTCTTATAGGGCCCTGGAGTGGCTTCTGGCCGTCGGGCGCCGCCGTACGGCGACGTGGCGCCACCGGATGTTCGCCGTACGGGAGAAAGAACGAGGCACGCGCTTCGAAGCGGTTCGCGCGCGCTTAGCGGGCTGGGCTGCGCGCTAGGATAGATTAGGTGGGTTTGGGCTGGTTAGGTGCCGCGCGGGCAGATTTTTCTCCTTTTATTTTTTCTGTTTCATTTATTTATTTTTTTTGCTGAAACAAAAAAAGGAAGAAAAAGGAAGCTCTTAGATTAGCAAAAATTTGGTAAAAATTATGGTTAGTCTAGTTTTTTAATTAGCAACTAGAAACCAACTTTTGTTTTCCAAAAGTTTTCAAAACTTGCTGTTTTGCAAAATGGTTTGAATTTGGGATAAATTGCAATTTAATTAATTAGTAATTGAAAACAACAAGTTTAATATGGTGAACCCTATTATTAATTGGATTAAAACATTAGAATAGTTTGTTAGGTTTCATGAGTTGGAATTTGGTGATGTTTGAATTTGAGTTTTGAGTTTGAAAGCAATTTGGGGAATTATTTAATTGAAATGAAAGCACCATTTTATTTGTTGATCAATATTGAAAAATAAGACAACAAATGGGTTGTTTTTATTTGTGATTTTTATTTCAAATGTTGTAACAGAGCAAGTATGAAATAACCATTTGAATTTGTTTGAGTTTCATTATGAAAACAAGATAAAACAGATGCAAAACAAATAGTAAACAAATGCAAACAAATAATTAAACATGATGACATGATGCAATACTTGAATTAAAACAAGAAACAAAACATTCTAAGGGATATTTTCATACTTGGGATGTTACAAAACGCCCCCCCTTGAAGGAATCGCGCCCCGAGATTCCTTACTGAGAAGTGAAAAGGTCCGGATACTTCTTGCGAAGATCCTCTTCGGTCTCCCACGTTGCCTCTTTATCAGAATGATGCGACCACTGCACTTTCAAGAACTTGGTGCTCTTGTTGCGAGTCTTACGCTCGGTCTCATCGAGAATACGAATAGGGTGCTCCTCATAAGATAGATCATCTTGCAGTTCAATGGAATCATGATCAACTGCACGATCTGGATCTTTGAAACACTTCTTGAGTTGTGACACGTGGAACACATCGTGCACCTTGGACAGTTTTTCTGGAAGTTGAAGACGATAAGCATTTTCTGCCCGCCTTGAGAGTATGTTGAAAGGACCAATGTATCTTGGTGCAAGCTTTCCTTTCACACCAAAACGATGAGTGCCTCTGAGGGGAGTTACACGGAGATATGCCTTGTCACCAGGTGCATAGATCATATCCCTGTGCTTGCTATCATAATAGCTCTTCTGACGAGACTGAGCAATCCTGAGATTGTCACGAATGATACGAACTTTCTCTTCGGCTTCCTTAACAATGTCAGGACCTAAGAGTGAACGTTCACCAGCTCCAGACCAATTGATTGGACTCCTGCATCTGCGACCATACAATGCCTCAAATGGTGCCATGCCTAGGTTGCCTGGTAGCTGTTGTTGTAGGAGAATTCAGCATATGGAAGGCAATCCTCCCATTTCATGCCAAAGGAGAGACCACATGCTCTGAGCATATCCTCGAGAATCTGATTGACTCTTTCGACTTGCCCCTGAGACTGAGGGTGATAAGCTGTGCTGAACAGAAGTTTGGTGCCCAATGCTTCTTGAAAGCTTTTCCAGAAATGAGAAGTGAAGATACTTCCACGGTCTGAGCTTATTTCCAATGGAACACCATGAAGAGGAACAATCCTTGCTGTGTAGAGCTCTGCTAACTGGCTAGCTGAGATAGTTTCCTTGACAGCAAAGAAGTGAGCTACCTTAGTGAGACGATCAATAACAACGAAGATTGCATCGTTGCCCTTCTTGGACTTTGGAAACCCAGTAACGAAGTCCATTTCAATCATGTCCCGCTTCCACTCAGGAATTTTCAGAGGTTGGAGTAGACCTGCTGTTTTCTGATGGACTGCCTTAACACGTTGACAAACGTCGCATTCAGAAACGTATTGAGCAATTTCACGTTTCATGCCAGGCCACCAATACAGAGTCTTGAGATCCTGGTACATCTTTGTACTTCCAGGGTGGATGGAGAGAGGAGTTTCATGAGCCTCCTTGAGAATGACATCTTTGAGGCTTTGAATCTGAGGAACTGCAATGCGTCCTTCGAAGAACACAGTTCCCTTGTCATCAATTGAGAAGGACTTGAATTTATCATTGCCTTCTTTGATGTTCTCTACAATCTTCTTGATTTCAGTATCGCGAAGTTGTTCAGAACGAATCTTGTCGTCGAGAGTTGGACTGGCTGTCAAGCTAGCAAGGTAACCTTGAGGGACAAGACCAAGGTTCAGCTTCTGGAATTCTTCATGAAGTGGAGGTTGGCTTTCCATGATCATGAGATTATTGCAATAGGACTTGCGACTGAGAGCGTCGGCCATAACATTAGCCTTGCCTGGAGTGTAAGTAATGGTGAGATCAAAGTCTTTAATCTTCTCAATCCATCTCCTTTGCCTGATGTTTAGATCTGGCTGAGTGAAGATGTATTTCAGACTCTTATGATCGGAAAAGATTTCAGTTTTGTTACCCAACAAGTATTGTCTCCATTTCTTGAGGGCAAACACAACTGCTGCAAGTTCAAGATCATGTGTGGGATAGTTTTGCTCATGTGGGTTCAACTGACGTGAAGCATAAGCCACCACTTGACGTTCTTGCATAAGAACTGCACCTAGACCTTGGAGATGCATCGCAGAATATCTGGAAAGGTTTGGTAGTATCTGGACCAACCAGAACTGGGGTGGAAGTGAGTTTAGTCTTCAAGAGATTAAAACTTTCATCATATTGTGGAGTCCAAACGAACTTCTTGTCCTTCTTTGTGAGATCAGTTAGAGGTTTTGCAATCTTGGAAAAGTTTTGGACGAAACGACGGCAATAGCTAGCCAAGCCAAGAAAACTTCTGACTTGCTTCACCGTCTTAGGAGGTTTCCAATCAACAATTGCCTTAACCTTTTCCGGATCAATGGCTATGCCTTTGGCAGAGATGATATGACCAAGATATGCAACTTCTGGAATCCAGAACTCACATTTGGAGAACTTGGCATACAGACGATGCTCGCGAAGTTTCATGAGAGTGAGACGAAGGTGTTCTCCATGCTCTTCCTCGGATTTTGAGTAGACCAAAATGTCATCGAGATATACCACAATGAACTTGTCGAGGTATTCATGGAAGACAGAATTCATTAGTCTTGAGAACGTTGCCGGTGAATTGGTGAGACCAAAGGACATGACGGTGTATTCATATAGACCGTAACGAGTGGTGAAAGCTGTCTTAGGAATATCTTCCTTTCTGATCTTTATCTGATGGTAACCCATCCTCAAGTCCAACTTTGAGAATATTGAGGCTCCAGCAAGTTGATCAAAAAGATCATCGATACGAGGAATTGGATACTTGTTCTTGATAGTTTTCTCGTTGAGAGGACGATAGTCAACCACGAGTCTTTTTGTTTGATCCTTCTTGGCAACAAACAGAGTTGGGCAACCCCAAGCGGAGGAACTAGGCTGAATGTAACCTTTCTCCATGTACATATCGATTTGCTCCTTCAACAATTTCAGTTCAGGAGGAGCTATCTTGTATGGATGCTTAGAGATTGGAGCAGTACCTGGCTCAAGCTCAATCACGAACTCAACTGCTCTGTCCGGAGGCATCCCTGGCAATTCTTCTGGAAAGACGTCAGGGAATTCACAAACCACCGGAACATTTTCAATTGCAGGAAGGGGTTTGGCATCGAGGTTAAACAACTGAACAGAACTTGATCCATATGGAGAATAGGCTATCTGGCCCGAAGGGTGGGATAGAATTATTGACTTTTGAGCACAGTCAATTTTAGCTTTGTGGGTCTTCAACCAATCCATACCCAGAATGACATCAATGTCAGAATTTCCCAGCAACATGAGTGAAGCAAGGAATATGCAACCTCCAATTAGGATCTGATTGTCCTTACTTATCTTGGAAGTCAACATTTGCGGTCCCGGAGAGTGAACAGTCATTTGATTGCTTAGCGGAACCAGAACTAGGTTGTATGCTTTTGCAAAAATCTTTGACACAAAAGAATGCGATGCTCCGGTATCAAACAACACTTTAGCTGGAATAGAGTTTACGGGTAATATACCGAGAACGACGTCAGCAGCTTCCTCAGCTTTGTCGGCCTTGATATGATTCACCCTCGCGGTCCTCCCGACAGGCCTGTTGTTGGGGTTGAAGGCTTTAGCCGGGGGAGCACGAACCATTGCCTGGTTGGTGTTGGGGCGAGGAGGTGGAGGTAGCTGCCTCTGAGTGCACTTATCAGCATAGTGTCCAGTATCCTTGCACTTGTAGCAAGTGACGACACGAGAAGGACCTGGCCTTGGCTGCCCCATTGGAACCCTCTGACCCTGCATTTGAGCTGGGTTGGGTGGGCGGGGAGCAAAGCCTGGAGAAGCTTGGGCATATGGAGCCCTAGTGACAGCAGCATTTGGCACCCAGATGCGGCGCTTCTGCGGAGGGGGGTCATGTTGGAGGAGGAACCACCCTCACGCGAGTGCTTTCGGGACTCCTCGAACGCCTTGCGCCCATTCTCCTCATTGAGCGCAGTGTTCACGAGCTCCTCGAAGTCCTTGCACCTGATGTTGGTGAGAGCGTACTTCAGTTCCGGGTTAAAACCTCGGCGGAACATTGCCATCTTCTTGGCTTCAGTGGACACCTCATCACCAGCGTATCGAGCGAGACGATTGAACTCGTTCTGGTAGCCAATGACGTCCAGCTTGCCCTGCCTGAGAGAGCAAAATTCCTCACGCATCCTTTCCATGAGACCATCTGGGATGTGGTGCTTCAGGAAGGCATCCTTGAAACATCCCCAGGTGATAGGATAGCCAGCTCTCATGGTCTGGTAGTTCTCCCACCAGGTAGCTGCCTGACCCTTCAGTAGGTAGGTGGCATACTTGACTTTATCCTCCTCAGCAACGTGAGCAATGTCCAGAGCCCTGTTCATCTCCCTGATCCAGTCATCAGCATCCAGAGGCTCACGTGTTGCCACGAAAGCTCTCGGCCCCATGCTCAGAAACTCCTTGATGCCGACTCGCGGAGCATTCTGGTTGTTGTGCTGGTTAGCCTGGATCTGGGCCATCTGAGCCACGACCTGAGTCATCTGAGTCAACAGCTCCGTGAGCGGAGGCGGTTCAGGCGGGTTGCTCCTTGTTGGCGGCATCCTGAATAGACATTCATTTTAGCACAACAACAGAAAAAAGGATAGACTTGGTAACCGAAAGATAGATTATTCCGACTCATGAATAGATAACCAACAGGTACATCATCACATGTTCAAATACATCAGAATATCCAACACACCAATACATGGTTCGAAAGCCAAAGGATAACTAAACATAGCTAGAAATGGATACATCGGTACTCCCATGCTCATCACGCAGGACGGCGATGAGTAGTACGACGAGAGATACGGTGAGGAGGAATCCCCCGGAAGTAGGTAGAACGACTATCCACGTAGATCGGAACTGCTCTGAGAGCAACTCTCGGTGTGGTGAAGTAGAAAGCGTCGTCTCCCTGTGCTCCAAAGCGTGGAATCCCAGTGTAACCAGCTCCGAGGTTGAGGAGTGGACCTCTGATCGGCTCGTAACCTCCAGCATCTGGTAAACTACGTCCAACTGTCTGATGGAAACGGGCAAAGCGCTCATCTCAACAAAGTCTGTGGTGTACGTAGCAGACGAGTCAAAGCGAGGTAGAGCTGCTCCCTGACTGAGGCTAACTCCTGAGAAAGTGTGGTGGCAACAGCGTCACTGTGCCTCACAAACTGAGCGGTGGTGTGCAGCCTGGTGTTATCATGCTCGTAGACATCCAGGTTGTCGTAGAGGGTGAAGTGAGCTCCCGCTGAAGTGATGTAACCACGGGGGATGTGGCGATAGATAGAATCGTCAAACCCCAGTAGTCAGCATGGAGGACGGTGAGACTCACGTAAGCTGCCTGCTGCCGGCATATCCACTGTGGAACCTACTGCCTCGTAGCGGTGGACAACGCTCATGCCATCATCTGACAGAATGTAGACGATAGCCTGGTAGTAGGTCTGGTCAAACTCTCGCTGCTGCTCGTAGACCCTGGTACTCTGGTGCCCAATGGAACCCCAGATAAGTGACCATTCTCTCAGCATCTCCGGATAACCGGCGGTGCTCTCACAACGAGTCATCCGAACCACCTGCGGGTAGAACCTGAGATCCATCTGCAGATGATCGTGGAAGTTTTGATTAGACGCCGGTAGAGAACTGAAGTGGAAAGCAACAACATCTATTGAAGCAACGGACGAAAAGGATGTTGAAAAGAACAGGATATTGAAGCAACATCGGGAAACACGAGACCAAAATTCATGAGGTACTACGGAGAACCCAAAACACGTGAAATCCTAACTTGAAAGTTTAGGTGAGAAGAGAAAACAACGTTGCAGTTCCTTACCAGAAAAGGGTGGGTGGGTGGGGAAAGAAGAAAAATGGCAGAATTCCTACTCTCACGTTTCATTTTTCCTATATAGCTACAAAATAGTTTCTAGACTCAACTGCGACCAGTAAAAAGGGATCCTACAGGCAGACAGGCTCTGATACCATTTGTCGCACCCGGACTTCCAGAGGATACTCACCGCACGAACTGAACAGTATTCTGATGGGATTACGGGGCTTACCGGCACCCGCGTCCTCTTACGAGTAGGCCAACACTTATGTGTGACAACCCATCGCTACTGTTCACCGTCGATGTAAACTATCCCATAGAAATCAGGACACTACCATTGACGTACTTCATACCATACACACATGGTACGTCAATGGCTTTGAACAAAAGGATAACACAACATGCCTCTAAGACACAAAAGATTGAAATAAGTTGCAACTGGCCCTCACTAGGGCAGAGATAGCAAATACATCATCCAGAGGACACATGTCCCAACATAACATCATTACATCTCAGCGGAAGCATTCAAAGGGGTCTGAGTACAGACAAATCCAAATAGGCTTAAGAAGCCGGAAACTGAAATACAGACGGAGCCCATCCCGATGTCTCGGATCCTGCCCGGGTCCGCTAACTACTCGTCAGCAGCCTCGTCAAACTCCACGTAGTACCGTCACCTGGATCCTCGTAAGCGTAGTCTGCGGAAACCACAGCCCCAAAGGGGTCAGTACATAGACGTACTGGCAAGAAAGACTCACAGTTCACCAAAGTGTACCCCGTCAACACCCAGTACAGATGACTTGGGTTCAACGGAAGGAAGGGGATATAACAGATGCCGCAACTGGCTGCGCTAACCAACTACAATATTCTAGCACTTCCAGCTAACAGAAAGGGGATAAGATCGAGTATTGTAACCAAGAAAGATAACTTCAAACAAACCCATCCTGGATCTCGCCCCTTATCCAAAGAAGCAATCCAAGGATAACTCACACGGTTGGATTAAGGATGAAACAAGTTATTGTGACAATAATCCTATTACTAGTCAAGTTGTTAATCATGGGTGTGAGATTGTGAGTCATTAGGTTTAAGTTGTCCTGAGTACTTTTTAGCCAGTACTTTCACCAAGTTAACCATAACCGCGGAAAACACGGCTTCTCGAGAAGATTATCCCTGCAGGGTTGCACCAATTTGGCCGTACACGTATGAATAACCCCCAGATGGGATGCCTCCCACCAAGCGGGGCACTCAACACAACTCAACTCTTCTTCGCATCAAGCCCAAGCACCTTGGGCGCACGCTAATCGAGCCCAGAAGAAAATGGACCCTCATAGCACTCTAAGAACGTGTCCCCCTATGCCGACTACGAAAGTTCCACCCTGCGCTGGGCTCGCAAAAACATGCATGCGGCAAATGGAAAACACGAACTAAATGAGATGATTTGGACGAGATGCGAATCGAATCAAATTGAGGGGGGCGCCCATACTCGCTTCCCACATGCGGGTAGTGCGCTCATCATGGATCAGTAGACAAGACCCTTTTCCTATTAGGGTCGACACTAGCAGGCCTCAAAACCACACAGGGCCTCCTGCCGGTGCCTTATCATCAAATTATTATTTAACAATATCATTAGCATGATTGATTGATTGATTAAACATCGAGCCCCCAGAACATAATGAAAAAATAGTAACTGAAAGTAACGGGTAACAGACTCGAGCAAAACAACCTAAGCATGCTAGTAGGACACTGGCTCAAACAATAGGGTTGTAGGAGTGGTGGTGAGGCAATATCAGGGTTAAGGGATTCATGTGATAGGTTCGTAACAGAAACAACTACCACTAAGGCTAGCAGAAATAGACAACGGAAAGTATCGGTAACCAGGGTTGAAAGGAACACAATGGTTCATGTGAGTGATAACTTGCCTGCAAACTCAGCAGCCGGGTACTGAGCTAGATCCTCAGAAGGGGCGCTGTAAAGATCGTCTATCTCAACGTCGTCGTCTATTCGAGAAGAAGCAAACAAACAAGACAGAAATATAAACAATCATTATCATGGCATTGTGCACAATCAAAGATGATGCATGACAAGTTAATGGTTGCATCAAAATAAACTAGCTAACATGATAACACAATTTAAATGGACCCATAAGCAATTGGATTGCATATGGCAAAAGGTCCAGGGATTAAGTGGACACAAATGATCTATAACTTAGTTATCATGTGAGAATTTATTACCATGATGCATGCATGATGATGGTAACAAGATAACAACAAATAACAACAATAGATGCAAGTGATAAAAGGATTTAACAAGTTTTGGAAATCATTTATTAAGTTTAGAAATTTTGGGTTACTTAAACATGTCACACAAACAATTGTTGTTTTCATCAAATTAAAGTGTGCAAAACAATTAACAAAATTTATATTTGAAAAGAACATCAAATTTTAGTTGGATTACATGTTTCAAATTTTGAAATAGGAGTTAGGATTAATTTATTATGAATTAAACAATATTAAACAAGTTTTAAATGAATTTAAAACAAGTTTGAATATTATTTGAATTTTATTTA
Source organism: Alopecurus myosuroides (assembly GCA_028641055.1). Classification (NCBI taxonomy): domain Eukaryota; kingdom Viridiplantae; phylum Streptophyta; class Magnoliopsida; order Poales; family Poaceae; genus Alopecurus; species Alopecurus myosuroides. The sequence goes on from JAPCYS010001128.1 coordinate 107,041, forward strand.
TTCAAAACATAATTTCAAACTCACATTTGAAAAGTTCACACTTTGATGGTTTGAAAACATATTTTGCATGTTCAAAAATATTCTATATTAAGCAAGTTATGATTTTATCAAATTTAAATGAATTAAACAAGTATTAAATTATTTAGGAAATTTAAATTATTCAAACCATGAAACAAAATTTATATTTGAATAGGATATTCAAAATGGTATGGAAAACATATTTTATTTGCATTTATTGGATTAATAATGAATTAGTTATTGAATTTAGCAATTTGCATTTGAATTATTTGAATTCAAATTTAAATTGCATTTTTAAATTTCAAAACAGGAAACAAATGTTACCAATAGGTAGACAATTAAATTTAGATTAGTGTGCATATTTTATTTTCATTTATTGGAGTTATAAAACTAATTTTATTGCCAAAATACTTTCAGGGACCAATCTGCTAAAACAAAGGCCAAAATTTGAAAACAGAAATCGGGTTAAACTTTTTATACGCACAGAACATCTACCCAGGCACTGCCAGGGGGCCCCCATGTCTTGCTGTGCTTGCGTGGCCACATGAGTGACTGACAGGGGGCCCTCCCTGTCAGTACTCAGTCGAAAAAAAGACGGGATTTTATCCCGCGAGGGCAGGGGCTCGAACCCTGCACCTCTCGCTCGCTGCGCGTTCACTGAACCAGCTGCGCTGTTGCGCGTTTGTTGTCAGTTAACCATGCTCAAGGAGGATAACGTTACTAGCGCGGATCTGAACTTTCTGAAGAACAAAACCTTCCGCGACTGAACAGAACATCGCGGCTCGCCGGCGTTGATCTACGACGGTTGGCTGCCGTGCGTTGCTTGCTGGGTGGTGGCGATGCGTGCAGTGCAGATGCGTGCACGGAGGCATGGCAGAGAGGAGGAGGAGGAGATTGGGACGGTGGCGTGCTCACCGCAGTGCGTCGTGGAAGCAGACGGTCGAGTGGCGCGGCCGGCGGCGATGCAGTAGATGGCGGCGGTGATCCAGTCGGTGGCGTGCTTGGCGGCGGTGTCCAAACGCGAGCTGGCAGGGTGGAGGTTCTGTTTCTGGGTCTAAGAGGGCAAGTGGTGCGTGGCAGTGGCGGGCGCCATGGCGGGTTCAGAGGAGATCATCTCCGGCGAGGGATTCAGAGAGGGGAACGTGGCGAGGAGAGGGATTGGCGGCGGCGCTATCGAGGAGAACGGAACCCTAGTGCTTAGGGCACGGCGCCAGGGGGTCTAGGGTTCTTATAGGGCCCTGGAGTGGCTTCTGGCTGTCGGGCGCCACCGTACGGCGACATGGCGCCACCAGATGTTCGCCGTACGGGAGAAAGAACGAGGCACGCGCTTCGAAGCGGTACGCGCGCGCTTAGCGGGCTGGGCTGCGCGCTAGGATAGATTAGGTGGGTTTGGGCTGGTTAGGTGCCGCGCGGGCAGGTTTTTCTCCTTTTATTTTTTCTGTTTCATTTTTTTTTTGCTGAAACAATAAAAGGAAGAAAAAGGAGGCTTTTAGATTAGCAAAAATTTGGTAAAAATTATGGTTAGTCTAGTTTTTTAATTAGCAACTAGAAACCAACTTTTGTTTTCCAAAAGTTTTCAAAACTTGCTGTTTTGCAAAATGGTTTGAATTTGGGATAAATTGCAATCTTATATTTACTAATTGGAGACTCCCTACGAGTTACCACGTTAATTGATAAGGGGTGGCCCAATCTTCTCAGTGAACTCACAGATAACTTCTGAATTGATAACTAGTGCGCCACTAAGAACTCTCCGGCTGATCCCTGATGCCAATGCAAAAGATAGCAACCCAATGGATATTCTTAACTCCACACTCTTGCACAAGTAATCCACCGACTACAAGTGGTCCTGTACCGTCTTATTCCCAGTGGAACAGCAGGTAACACGTAAAGTTTGCAGATGAACTTCCAGTATGAAAGGCTAACAAGCAGTTTCAACTAGAGGTTATGGGGTTTGTTTGATTCAATCGTAGTCTACCTCAACCACACGCAGGTGGGACACATATATAGGTGGAGGGGTGCGGCCACAAGGCTCTCTTGCGCAAGCAAACCCTCCCCTACTAGGACTAGGACTCCTACTAGGACTAGGACTCACATATATGGATACAAACCGATTCCATACACAAGGAATTCGGCCAAATTGGTTATGGAAACCAAGACTAACTATTATGGCGCATTGATCTTCTATGTGGGCGCCCTCCTCTTGCTTGTTTCATGTATGAGTGCATTTCATCTTGTGGAGGCACTCATCCCCTTATGAAATAATAATTGTAATGCTTGTTTTCACCATCCTTAGCACTTGATCATCCTCTCCTCTTCTAGCTCATCTTCATCCATGTGAATCTTTTCTCCATGATCTCCATCAATGTTTGTGTTATCAATAAACCTAAGAACACATAGATGCAATGACTTAGGTAGTATAAAGTTCTCATTATTAGAAACATTAAACTCAAGTAGGAGTGAATTCACCTGTTGTTGTAATAGCTTGGTCCTTGATCTTGTCATTGGACCAATCCTTACTTCATTAGCTTTAATTGGTGGATCTTCATGTTCAACAATAGGTGAAGAGCTAGGGATGTCCTCATCATCCTCCCCCTCTTGAAAAGGCATCGACCTCGATGCTAAATCATCTCCATGGTAAGGTGTCAAATCAGCCACATTAAAAGAATTACTAACACCAAACTCATCAATTGGGAGGTCAATCTTGTATGCATTATCATTGATCCTTGATATAACTTTGTAAGGACCAGCTCCTCTAGGCATCAACTTGGACTTTCTCAATGTTGGAAATCTATCTTTTCTGAAGTGTACCCAAACCATATCTCCTGGCCGAAATATAAGTTCCTTCCTCTTCTTGTTTACTCTTTCAGCCACATGTTTTCCTTTCTTCTCAATTGCTTCTTTTGTTTTCTCATGAATCTTCTTCACAAAATCAGCCCTCTTTGATGCCTCCATATTAACTCTCTCATGTAAAGGAAGTGGTAATAAATCAAGAGGAGTAATTGGCTTGAAACCATATACCACCTCAAAAGGACATAATTGAGTAGTTGAATGCACAGCTCTATTGTAAGCAAATTCCACATGGGGCAAACACTCCTCCCACTCCTTCAAATTCTTCTTGATCATACCTCTTAGCAAAGTGGACAATGTTCTATTAACCACCTCAGTTTGTCCATCAGTTTGGGGGTGGCAAGTAGTGGAAAATAATAGCTTAGTGCCAAGCTTACCCCAAAGTGTCTTCCAAAAGTAACTCATGAACTTGACATCTCTATCTGAAACTATAGTCCTTGGAACTCCATGCAATCTCACAATCTCTCTAAAGAACAAATTGGCAATGTGAGAAGCATCATCACTCTTGTGGCATGGAATAAAATGAGCCATCTTTGAAAATCTATCCACAACCACAAAGATAGAATCATGTCCTCTTTTTGTTCTTGGCAATCCCAACACGAAATCCATGCTAATATCTTCCCATGGTGTACTTGGTGATGGCAATGGTGTATATAATCCATGGGGCTTCAATTTTGATTTGGATTTGTTGCAAGTAATACATCTTTGCACCAATCTATACACATCTCTTCTCATGTGTGCCCAATAGATATTTTCTGCCAACATCAACAATGTTTTCTCTCTTCCAAAGTGTCCCATCAATCCTCCACTATGAGATTCCTGGATCAAAAATAAACGCAAAGAACACTCGGAATACACAATTTGTTAGCTCTAAACAAGTACCCATCATGTATATGAAATTTTTCCCATGCTTTAGTGTTAACACATTTATTAAATGGCATGGAAAATTCATTATCTTCATCATATAAATCTCTAATACCCTCCAAACCCGAAACCTTGATTTCTAAATTTGAGAGTAACAAATTTTTCCTTGACAAAGCATCAGCAACTACATTATCCAATCCCTTTTTATGTTTTATAATGTATGGAAAAGATTCAATGAACTCAACCCACTTAGCATGTCTCTTATTCAAATTATTTTGGCACTTTAAAAATTTCAATGCTTCATGATCACTATGGATAATAAATTCTTTAGGCCACAAATAATGTTTCCATACTTCTAAAACTCTCACAAGTGCATATAATTCCTTATCATAAACAGAATAATTCAATTGTGCACCATTCAATTTTTCAGAAAAATAGGCAATAGGTTTCTTTTCTTGCATGAGCACACCTCCAATACCTATGCCACTAGCATCACATTCAATCTCAAATTGTTTATCAAAATTTGGAAGCATAAGTAATGGGGCCGAAATCAACTTCTCTTTCAAAGTATCAAAAGCAATATCTTGTGAAACACCCCATTCAAAATTAACACCTTTCTTAGTTAGATCATTCAAAGGGGCAGCAATTGTACTAAAATTAGGCACAAATCTTCTATAGAAACTAGCAAGCCATTAAAACTTCTAACTTGACTCACATTAGTTGGAATTGGCCAATTTCGAATAGCTTCAATTTTAGATTGATCAACTTCAATTCCATGTTTAGAAACAACATAACCAAGAAATATTACTTTATCTTTGCAAAAAGTGCACTTCTCAAGATTTCCATACAATTTATTAGTTCTTAGCACTTGCAAAACTTTTCTAATGTGATCCATGTGGTCATGTTCATTGTGGCTATATATGAGAATATCATCAAAATAAACTACCACAAATCTACCAATAAAGTCTCTTAAAATATGGTTCATTAATCTCATAAAAGTACTAGGTGCATTAGTTAAACCAAGGGCATTACTAACCACTCATATAAACCAAATTTTGTCTTAAAAGCAGTTTTCCATTCATCTCCCTCTTTCATTCTTATTTGATGGTATCCACTACGCAAATCAATTTTAGAGAAAAGAGTAGCACCACTTAATTCATCTAACATGTCATCTAAACGTGGTATAGGATGACGATAACGAATAGTGATGTTATTAATTGCTCTACAATCTACACACATGCGCCAAGTACCATCTTTCTTAGGAACCAAAATAACGGGAACGGCACAAGGAGAAAGACTAACCCGAATATAACCTTTGTCCAACAATTCTTGTACTTGCTTTTGGATCTCCTTTGTTTCTTGTGGATTGGTTCTATAAGGGGCTCGGTTTGGGAGAGATGCTCCCGGGATCAAATCAATTTGATGTTCAATTCCTCTCAATGGTGGCAATCCCGAGGGCACATCTTGTGGAAAAACATCCTCAAAGTCCTGCAAAACATTAGAAACACCAAGAGGAATAGGGGTCATGTCATTAGAAACCAAAATCTCTCCCTTGTGAATAAGCACAATAGGGACTAGTGAAGGATCATCCTTAAATTCCCTCAAATCCTCTTAGTGGCTAACATGCATAATAGGTTCTCTCTCTTTTTACCACTCGAATTGGTTTTGCTATCACTCCCCATGGCTTGTATTTTTGGTGTTCCCTCATCCCTCTCTCTCTTTTTCTCTTCATAGCAATTTTGGATTGGGACTCATTTATAATTTGTTGTGGAGTCATAGGCCTCAAGATAATAGTCCTCCCATGATGATTCAACTCATAAGTATTAGCTCTCCCTTCATGCTTCACACTTCTATCAAATTGCCAAGGTCTTCCAATAATAGGTGGCAAACTGTCATGGGCACAACATCAAACTCAATAGTATCCTTGTAAGGTCCAATTTGAACTCCACTCTCACCATATGAGATACCTTCATTTGTCCAGTGCTACTCAACCATTGTATATGATAAGGGCTTGGATGTGGTAAATATTTTAGGTTCAACTTGGCACATAAATCCTTGCTTGCCAAGTTCCTACAACTCCCTCCATCAATAATGACTTTGCAAGCCATGTTGGGACCAATAACAGCCTTGTTTGGAATAAATTGCACCTTTGAGTTTCAGGACTAGGCACCACACTCAATGAATTTTGGGTGCAAATAATAGAAGGCATAGTAGTAGCAAGCATCCAAAGGAGAATCACTCAAATATCCATCATCATCATCAAGATCATTGGGATCAACATCATCACCTGTCTCATACTCATTGTCCTCATTGATAATCATCACTTTGGAATTTGGACAATCCCTCTTGAAGTGCCCTTTTCCTCCACATGTGTGGCATGTAATATCTCTATTCCTTGTAGTAGGAGCACTAGAACCCGAAGCACTTGGTGTTGGTTGTGGTGTTTTCCTTGTATTAGCCACACTAGCCTCGGATTTGGATGAAGTAGCACCTCGAAAATTTGATGTAGCACCTCTAGAATTTGATGATGGAGGTGGTGGTGTTGAAGTACTAGGAGTAATAGATGATCTCAAAGGAAATCTACTCTTTGCTCTAGCCAAATTTTGTGCTTCATCCAAGATATGTGATTCGGCCTCTCTAGCATGATGGAGTAAATCATTCATATTGGTATATTGATAATGCCTCACAATGCCCTTGATTTTATAGTGTAACCCTGAAAGGAACCTTTGCATTGTTTGCTCAATTTGTTCTTCCACACGACCTCTTTGCATAATCATCTCCATCTCTTGATAATAAGCATCAACTGTCTTGGTACCTTGCTTCAATTGTTGCAATTTGTCAAATTGTTGCCTTATGTAATTTGGAGGAACAAATCTTTCTCTCATAAGCCTCTTCATGGTATTCCAAGTAACAATGGGCAATTCTCCATCATTGTGTCTCTTTCTCACAAGATTATCCCACCATCTAAGAGCATAACCATCAAACTCAGAAGATGCCAACTTAATCTTTCTATCCTCATTGTAATCATGCAATCTCCAAAGTTTCTCTATTTTCAATTCCCATAGCAAATATTCTTCCACATCCATGGCATCAAAACTGAAAGCTGGAATTGAGAATTTTGGCTTACCCAAGATATCCTCTCTATTTTCATTAGCATTGGGTAAAGGCACACGTCTAGCTCGGCCTATTTGATCTCGGCCTCTTCCTTCTCTTACTCCACGGCCAAGAATAACATCATCCCTATTATTGGCATCACTATGGATACTTGCATTGTCATCATCAAGGGGTGGTAACCGAGCTTCAAGCAAAGTTGTAAGATCAGTCATTTTATTGTTGATAGCATCAATAGCATCTTGCATTGTTCTCAATTGTGCACTATTGGTTTCGGCCAACTTCTTGGTAGTTGCCACATCCTTCTTGACATCATCAACTTGCTCATAAAGAGGGCCAACAGCATCATCCAAGTTCTTGCTACACACATCCCTTAATGCCTCATACTCCCTCCACTTCACCACCTCGGTTTGATCCTTCTTTTGCTGCACAAGTTCATCACTAGAAGGATCCATTAGAAGGTTAGTGAAAATAAAACAAGTATAGGTTGTGGTGCCTCTCACAACTCACTCAAGAATCTAGCAAAACAATAGGATATCTTACCACTCCAAAGTGAATAGAGATACTTACCACAAGTAGAGGCAATTAAAGTGCTTTGGTGTGAAGAAAAGAATACCCAGGTTTTTAACTCTCACAATGGCAAACAAGGTTATTTAGTGGGGCTTGGTATGGATACCTAACAATCACCAAAGTAACAATCCTATTTGCTGTCTTGTGAAGATATAAAAGAAACCCAAGGAAACTCACACAATGGAGACAAATGTGGCAAAGCAATATGTGGATGAATTTTGCAATGCACTAGAAAGTCACTAGCTAGGCTCTTTTTGACAGGCACAAGATTGCTCAAAGAAAAATCAAGTGTCACAATGGCAAGCTCAACTAGAAACAATAGTATTGATATGGCCTCTTTGCACTTTCTCTTTTCTCTTTTCTCTTTTTTTTTATACTTTTTGCTTTTTCTATTTTTTTTGAATTTTTCAATGGCCTTACACTAAGCTAGGAGCAACAATAAACCAAACACAAGTGAACACAATGGTGGTGATGAAATATGAGCAGCCTGTCAGAGCACAAAATAGCTATACTTGTGGGCAAGTTCCTATTATAATGCTGTAGAAAGGCTGTGGCTAAGGTTCACAAAGTATGGAGGTGATGGTCCTAGTGATGAAAAACAGGGAATAAAAGAAAGCACAAAAGAAAACTAGTGGAAAAATGACTTAGAACACTCACGGCAGCAATTGGTACTCACGGCAGAGAAACAGCTCACTTTCGTACCGCGGCAGCGCAATACGGCAGCAAAACGCAAGAAAATTGTACCGCGGCAGAGCAACTAGAACGCAGGAACTCGCGGCAGAGAAACAGCGGATTTTTGTGCCGCGGCAGATCACGCGCGCGCGAACTGGCTTTTGGTAACCGTGTTACGGTGGTTTTGGCGATGCGCGCTGGATACGTGGGCGCGGCAGCGACGGCAGAGTTTTGCTGCCGTGGGCTGTTATGCGCGCGGGTGGTAGATGTGGTGGTGTGCTGCGTTGATGGGGGGGGGGGGTTTTGTAACCGTGGCAAGGGAGCAATCCGAGAACAACTAGGTAGGGTGGCAGCGGAGGGGAAAATTGCTTGCGGTGGGAGGTTGAATCCGAGTCCAACAAGGAATAGGATGGCGGCAGGAAAAACGTGAATTCTGTGCCGCGGTAGGACTCCTAGCTAGGATCGGATTGGTGGTGATGTATGGTGATATGCTGCGGATTTTTTTTTGGTATTTTTGGGTATAACTCGACTAGATGAACAAAGAAAACTAGATCTAGCCGAAACTAAAAAGAAGAAAAAGCAACACAAGATCTAACACAAAACAGCACTAGTGATTAAAACTAAGGTGATATCTAGGCTATGGCAATGCTCTACTCTATTTTTGTGGGGCTTTTTCTGGATAGGAATAAAAAAAACACTCAAAGTAAAGGTAAAATTATGATAGCTCACCGAGGCAACCTGTAAATCTGATACCAAGATGATAAGGGGTGGCCCAATCTTCTCAGTGAACTCACAGATAACTTCTGAATTGATAACTAGTGCGCCACTAAGAACTCTCCGGCTGATCCCTGATGCCAATGCAAAAGATAGCAACCCAATGGATATTCTTAACTCCACACTCTTGCACAAGTAATCCACCGACTACAAGTGGTCCTGTACCGTCTTATTCCCAGTGGAACAGCAGGTAACACGTAAAGTTTGCAGATGAACTTCCAGTATGAAAGGCTAACAAGCAGTTTCAACTAGAGGTTATGGGGTTTGTTTGATTCAATCGTAGTCTACCTCAACCACACGCAGGTGGGACACATATATAGGTGGAGGGGTGCGGCCACAAGGCTCTCTTGCGCAAGCAAACCCTCCCCTACTAGGACTAGGACTCCTACTAGGACTAGGACTCACATATATGGATACAAACCGATTCCATACACAAGGAATTCGGCCAAATTGGTTATGGAAACCAAGACTAACTATTATGGCGCATTGATCTTCTATGTGGGCGCCCTCCTCTTGCTTGTTTCATGTATGAGTGCATTTCATCTTGTGGAGGCACTCATCCCCTTATGAAATAATAATTGTAATGCTTGTTTTCACCATCCTTAGCACTTGATCATCCTCTCCTCTTCTAGCTCATCTTCATCCATGTGAATCTTTTCTCCATGATCTCCATCAATGTTTGTGTTATCAATAAACCTAAGAACACATAGATGCAATGACTTAGGTAGTATAAAGTTCTCATTATTAGAAACATTAAACTCAAGTAGGAGTGAATTCACCTGTTGTTGTAATAGCTTGGTCCTTGATCTTGTCATTGGACCAATCCTTACTTCATTAGCTTTAATTGGTGGATCTTCATGTTCAACAATAGGTGAAGAGCTAGGGATGTCCTCATCATTAATCCTAGGAGACCACGTAAAAATAATCATCAGATCTAAATTCTATGGTTATGATCAAATAAGGGGGCCGCACATGGAGTTCTATTTTATCAGGAGTCCTGTAAGCTTACGAATATAAGAAGTACACGTACATGTTCTGTTGGTGTGGGTCCAATACGTCAAATAAAGGACAAGCTAAACATGTAAATAAATCACATGCATAAAGTCGTACATTATTTTGGACTTATCAAGACTCCCGTGAGCTTACGAATATATGAAGTCCATGTACTCCAGATGTGTTTGGTGTGGGTCTAACACGTCAAATAAAGAACAAGTCAAAAAATAATAAATTAATCTCAACCATAAATAGCACATTACTTGGACTTCTCGAATCGCACTGAAGTTTGCTTAAACCGATTTCCATGACGCTATCAAGATACACGCGGCCGGCCGGCCGGCCGGCTGAAGGGAGTATCGGAGAATGCTTTTGATGTTGAGTGAGGATAACCTTGACATATACATGGTGTTCTCCAACTTTGATTGTGATAATCAATGCCTGTTGCTGACGTTGGGCGTGGAGCTCCTAGACGCACAAACAATGAAGGTTTCTTCTCGAAAGAGGATCGGTCGCGGCTGACGGGACGAGATAGTAGAAACGCAAGGATGTCGATGGACTAATGGTTGGCTGTGATCCATACCAGAGCTGCCTGCGATCCAATTGCAGGCACTAGAAGGCTGCTATCTAGGATCGCTTTTCAGTCTAATTTTACCAGCGAGCCCGGAGCACACTGTCTCATGCATGCATCCACTTATTCATATATTGCCATATCTGTAATGTTTGTTGGAGCTCAGAATTTTGTGAAAAGGTGGTGCTTCGAATTAAGTGATCACTTTTCTTTGTTTGTTGATTTTGCAGCAAGTAGATTGCCGATGACAAGCTGATGAGAATGTTTTGAAGGGACAGCACGGAGAAAGGATCCAGTGGATAGGTTAGTCTCTGATCGGAAATTGCTGATTTGTTTTTTCTTGATACACGTCCACATATGTCTTGGTATCCTACCGCCCAGTCAGAAAGATCAATTCGTTTCAGCTTGAGTTGTTTGTAAAATTGATTTTGTTTACCGTGTTATATATACCAATTGTGAGCGCCTGTGCATGCACGCCTATCCAATTAAATGGCAAATGCTCAGATCTAATGTAAGTATTTTATCAGCTTGATCACATATTTTTTTCGATGACTCGATGATAATATGGTTATATATGAAATATAATGTCAGTTCCGCCCCTATGAAGCTGGTAGGTATTATTCGGTCCAAAATAAGCAGCAACAAATTAATAGGTTGCAGAAACAGACTCGATTGGTAACTACATGTGTAAATATTTGTACGATCGGAACTGACATCATATTTGCAGGATATTGGATTTCTGGACATTTGTTACAATATATTTGGTATCTTTTTAATTTGATATTTGTCTCCGATGGAACACTATTAAAATTATTAAATCTCCCAATTTGGTACACAAATAATATAATTTCCATATGAAAATGTATGGTAACATTTTACTTTAGCAACCTTACTCTCACGTGATAAGCACTGCACCAATTACGATAAGTAGGCAGTGGACTATGCTTTCTCAAAAAGTATGCAGCGGGACAAATCATATTTGAAAAAAAAAGTTACAGTTGTTAATTATTCTAATTCCTATGGTTCTACAGTGCACTCCATTCTTTCTGAATTAATTAAAAGATTAAGGTTTTCGAAAAGTAAGGTATTCTTTCCATGAGATCTCATTCAAAATATCTTGCTTTCTTTAACCTGAAATTCAGCTAAAAACTCAAGTGAGAACATTTTTTTTAGAATAATAATTATATCCTTTTTTAACTGATAAATTCTTAACTTTACATTTTAGCTTTAGACCATGACATCAATAAGACCGTGTTAGCGATTTTTAGTTTGGAATAAGATACATGTTTTTCACTTTTAAAGTTTGATAAAAATAATTTTTGTTTGTATATGAAAGGCCCATGATGTATTTGTCGTTTGCAAATTCCGGGAAGAATATATGATATTATTTACCTACTGGAGGTTCCGCGACATCAGAAGTATAACAATTAAAATTCTATGATTTTCTATTTTCATAAATAAAAGTTCACAAGCATGCATGTAATAAGTAAAAGAAGAAATTATGACGTGTCGAGGTTGGCACGGCCGGGAAAAAACGTGGCCGCGGGTGGGATCGCCGCCGTCATCGGTGGCATGGCTTAGGCTCTACAAACGTTGCATCTGTACGAAGCTTGAAGGTGAATTGGTTTGATTGGTTTTAGATGAACGTGGGGGCTTCATGTAAGACTATGCATGGACGTTGTAGTATCAATTTTTTTATTGAGATGTGGTATTTCGATAACCGTGTTTTTACTAAACCACAATTAGTAAGAACTATATGAGTACAATTTGCACTATTTCAAAAATGGTATAAGTTTTGTGCAGGCGTTCGACAATGTACATTCAATTAACATAACTTCCAAGTTTTTCTATATCATATTTGTTTCTTCTAATTTTTAGCCCGTGCAGTTGCACGGCTTGATGACTAGTTTAGTTAATTAGTAATTGAAAGCAACAAGTTTAATATGGTGAACCCTATTATTAATTGGATTAAAACATTAGAATAGTTTGTTAGCTTTCATGAGTTGGAATTTGGTGCTGTTTGAATTTGAGTTTTGAGTTTGAAAGCAATTTGGGGAATTATTTAATTGAAATGAAAGCACCATTTTATTTGTTGATCAATATTGAAAAATAAGACAACAAATGGGTTGTTTTTATTTGTGCTTTTTATTTCAAATGTTGTAACAGAGCAAGTATGAAATAACCATTTGAATTTGTTTGAGTTTCATTATGAAAACAAGATAAAACAGATGCAAAACAAATAGTAAACAAATGCAAACAAATAATTAAACATGATGACATGATGCAATACTTGAATTAAAACAAGAAACAAAACATTCTAAGGGATATTTTCATACTTGGGATGTTACACAAAAGAAGGACCATACAGAAGGAATGAATTGGAGGGAATATGAGGCTCTAAGGGATGTGTTGACAAATCAAATACGAGACAATCATAAAGATATCAAGCAATTTGTGACTCATGCATGTGATCATAATAAGGTGTGGCCCAATCTTCTCAAAGAGCAACATAAATAATTTTGATAACTAGTGTTTCAGTGAGACCTCTCCTGGATGATACCTGATTGCCAATGCAACAGCTTTCTATCCCTGTGGCTATTCTCAACTACACACTCTTGCACAAGTAATCAACCGACTACAAGTGGTCAGGTACCTTCTAATTCCCAATGGAATAGATGATAACACGCAGAATTTGCAACAGATCTTCACTTCAAGATGAAAGCTTAAACAAGCAATACAATCTGAGGTGTAAGGGAAATTGTCTAAAACTTAATCTAACCTATTTGGGGCGCAAGGGCCGTCTATTTATGAGGGATTGGGGTGCGGCCAAAGAGGTGGGACGCACCCCCCTAGTTGTGTTTGGGTGGGACTCTATCCCCCATTTTATTACAATCCGAAATTTAAAAGAAGAGTCCTATGAAATAAGGACTCGCAGGTCCACTTCTCCTAAACTACCAGGACTCTTTATATAGCGCATCCACAACGTGTGGAGCGCCCCTTGATGTTTTCCATTCATTTCTCCCTTGTTTCCCAGCAGCTCCAACTTGTTTTCCAGCTTGTGGCTTCTGTTTTCCAGCTGCTCCTTCTTGTTTTCCAGCATGTACTTCTTGTTTTCTAGCTTGTTCTTGTTGTTTTCCAGCTCCTCTTGATGCTCCTCTCCGTTCATGTTTGTGTTATCAACAACCCTGATCATACATAAATGCATGGACGTAGGCAGTATAAAATTCTCATGATCACAAACATCGAATTCTATTAAGAGTGAGTTCACATGTTGTTCTAATAACTTGGTTCTTGATATTGTCATAGGTCCAAGTCTCACTCCATTAGTGTTATCTGGAGCAGCAACATTATCATGTGTGTTTGTTGGTGAAGATCTAGGGATGTCCTCATCATCCTCCCCCTCTTGACAAGGTGTCGACCTCGACGCATCAAGGTCATCTCCGTAATATGGTGTCAAATCAGCAACATTGAAGGAATTGCTGACACCAAACTCCTCAGCTGGAATATCTATCGTGGCATTAACTTGGACTTGCGTAATTTTGGGAATCTATCATTGCGGAAATGCACCCAAACCATATCACCAGCCCGAAATATCATCTCCTTCCTTTTCTTGTTCATGCGTTCAGCCACATGTTGTCCCTTCTTCTCTATGGCCATCTTGGTCTTCTCATGTATCTTCTTTACAAAATCAGCACGCTTCGAGGCCTCCATGTTAAATCTCTCATATACGGGAAGCAGCATCATATCTAGTGGAGTAGTGGGTTTGAAACCATACACCACCTCAAACGGGCATAGCTGAGTAGTGGAGTGTATAGCCCTGTTATAAGCGAACTCAACAGGAGGCAAACACTCATCCCACTCCCGCAGGTTCTTCTTGATCATGGTGCGCAACAATTGTGATAATGTGCGATTCACCACCTCCATTTGTCCATCAGTTTGGGGGTGACATGTAGTTGAAAACAACAACTTTGTCCCCAGCTTCCCCCAAAGTGTCTTCCAGAAATAGCTCATGAACTTCACATCTCGATCAGAAACAATAGTCTTGGGTACTCCATGTAATCTCACTATGTCCCTGAAAAACAGATTAGCAATATGCGACGCATCGTCGCTTTTGTGGCATGCAGTAAAGTGTGACATCTTGGAAAATCTATCCACTACCACAAATATTGAATCGTGTCCCCTCTTGGTTCTTGGTAATCTTAACACAAAATCCATACTAATATCCTCCCATGGTGTAGTAGGTGCAGGAAGAGGGGTATACAACCCATGAGGTTTTAATTTTGACTTTGCTTTGTTGCAAGTGATGCAACGCTGCACAAATCTATAGAAATCTCGCCTCATATGTGCCCAATAGAAGTTATCATCTAACATGAGTAATGTTTTCTCCCGTCCAAAGTGTCCCATCAATCCTCCACTATGAGATTCCTGCACCAACAACAAATGCAAAGAACACTCAGGAACACATAATTTGTTAGCTCTAAACAGAAAGCCATCATGAATATGATATTTATCCCATGCTTTTACACTAGTACATTTAGCAAAAGGCATAGAAAACTCAATATCATTTGCATATAATTCACGTAGACTCTCTAAACCAGCAACTTGCACATCTAGTTTGGTAAGAAGCATGTTCTTTCTAGATAGTGCATCAGCAACCACATTGTCCAATCCTTTCTTATACTTGATAATATATGGGAAAAACTCAATGAACTCTACCCATTTAGCATGTCCTTATTAAGATTAGATTGGCTCTTCAGAAACTTCAATGCCTCATGATCAGAATGTATGATAAATTCTTTTGGCCACAAATAATGTTTCCAAACCTCAAGAACTCTAACAAGCGCATACAACTCTTTATCATAGACAGAATAATTCAATTGTGCACCATGAAATTTGTCAGAAAAATAAGCAATAGCTTTCTTTTCTTGCATAAGTACTCCTCCAATTGCAATGCCACTGGCATCACATTCAATCTCAAATTGTTTATTGAAATTTGAAGCATCAACAATGGTGCAGAAATCAATTTATTTTTCAGCTCATCAAATGACATATCTTGAGCAACACCCCATTTGAAATCAACTCCTTTCTTATTCAAATCATTCAAAGGTGCAGCAATGGTACTAAAATCTCTAACAAATCTTCTATAAAAACCAGCAAGACCATTAAAACTACGCACTTGACTCACATTCATGGGGGTAGGACAATTTCTTATAGCTTCTATTTTCGAATCATCTACCTCAATCCCATGTTTAGAAACAACATATCCTAGAAATATGACCTTATCTTTGCAAAAAGTGCACTTCTCAAGATTACCAAATAATTTGTTTTCTCTTAGCACATGCAAGACTTGTCTAATATGATCAATATGTTCAGTTTCATTGTGGCTATATATGAGAATATCATCAAATTAGACTACCACAAATTTGCCAATAAAGTGTCTCAAAACATGGTTCATAAGTCTCATGAAAGTACTAGGTGCATTGGTTAAACCAAAAGGCATCACTAACCATTCATATAAACCAAATGTTTTCTTAAAGGCTGTTTTCCACTCATCCCCCTCTTTCATCCTAATTTGATGATAACCACTACGCAAATCAATCTTAGAGAAAACAGTAGGACCACTTAATTCATCTAGCATATCTTCCAATCTTGGAATAGGATGACGATAACGAATAGTGATGTTGTTTATTGCTCTACAATCTACGCACATGAGCCATGTACCATCTTTCTTAGAAACGAAAACCACATGAACAACATAAGGGCTAAGACTGATGCGAATATACCCTTTATCAAGGAGCTCTTGTACTTGTTTTCTGAATTTCCTTCGTCTCCTGGGGATTAGTCCTGTAAGGGGCTCGGTGTGGTAATGTGGCTCCAGGTATCAAGTCAATTTGGTGTTCTAT
The DNA here is from genome assembly GCA_028641055.1 of Alopecurus myosuroides. NCBI lineage: Eukaryota > Viridiplantae > Streptophyta > Magnoliopsida > Poales > Poaceae > Alopecurus > Alopecurus myosuroides. The sequence goes on from JAPCYS010001128.1 coordinate 123,364, forward strand.
GCCATGCAATGGTGGCAACCCTGCTGGTACCTCCTCTGGAAACACATCATCAAATTCCTGCAACACATTAGAAACACCAATAGAGAGAGGGGTCATGTCGTTAGAAACCAAAATTTCCCCCTTGTGCATGAGCACTATAGGTACTAAACTAGGATCCTCACTAAACTCTCTCAAGTCATCTTTGGTGGCTAACATGCATAATAGGCTCACTCCCTCACTTTTATTTTTACCACTCAGCTTGGCTTTGCTATTATCACTCACAATATTTTTGTTTCCTCTCATCTCATCTCTCTCACTCTCAGTTTCTCAATTCACTTATGTTTTTTGACGAGATTCATTTAAAATTTTCTGTGGTGTCATAGGCCTCAGAATGATGTCCTTCCCATGCCAATTCAACTAGTATGTATTTGCTCTTCCATTGTGAATAGCATTCCTGTCAAACTGCCATGGTCTTCCCATCAACATGTGACAAACAGACATTGGTACCACATCACACTAAATGGTGTCTATGTATGGTCCAATTTGAAATTCAACTCTCATCATGTAGCTCACCTTCATTTCTCCTTTATCACTTAACCATTGAATGTAATAAGGATGAGGGTGTGGGATATATTTCAACTTTAGCTTTGCACATAAATCTTTGCTTGCTAAGTTTCTGCAACTTCCTCCATGAATAATAACTTTGCAAGCCATTTGAGGGCCTACAATAGCTTTATTTTGGAACAAATTACATCTCTGATTTTCTGGACTTGGTGTAACACTCAAAGCCATAGATTTTTGTGTGCAAACAATAGTGGGATAATGCGTAGCATATGCATCAACTGGACCATTTACAACATCATTATACTCCTCATCTGGATCAGCATCATCACCAGTTTCATACTCATTATCCTCATTAACAAGCATGATCTTTTTACTAGGACAATCTCTCTTGAAATGCCCTTTTCCTACACATGTGTGACATCTCATATCTCTATTTCTTGCTGTGGACATGGTAGAACTACTTGCACTTGCAGCTGGTTGGGATGTTTTCTTTCTATTAGAAGTGCTAGTCTCAGGTTTAGAGGGTGGTGCACCACGAAATTGAGACCCTTGTGGTGATGGTGATGAAAAAGAAGAATTTCTAGGAGCAAAACTCTTTCTAGCACTCATCTTAGCCTCCTCGGCCAATTGTGCTTCAACTTCTCTAGCATGATGTAACAACTAATTCATGTCATTATATTGGAGATGCCTCACAATGCTCTTTATTCTGAATTACAACCCTGAGAGAAAGCATTGCATAGTGTGTTCTGGCTCCTCTCTAACTCGAGCTCTTTGGAGAATCAGCTCCATCTCCCTATAGTAAGCATCAACTGACAATCAGCCTTGCTTTAACTGTTGGACTTTATCATATAGTGTTCTAATGTAATTCTTGGGTACAAATCTGTCCCTCATTACTTGCTTCATAGTTCTTCAAGTAACAATTTCTAGATCACCTACTTCTGCTCTCAATTGGGTGATATTATCCCACCACAAAAGAGCATAGCCATCAAACCTAGAAGATGCAAGTTTTATTTTTCTATCCTCAGTATAATCATGCAATCTCCATAGCTTCTCTATTTTCAGCTCCCATAACAAATATTCTTCCACATCATCATGATCAAATGTGAAAGAAGGGATAGAAAATTTAGGTTTTCCCAAACCATCATCTTCCCTATTGTTTTCTGGGGCTTGAACTGATGTAGCCCACCCAACTCCACCAAGTGCACCGATGACAAGATCACGCGCAAAGGCCATTCAGGATAAGGTGAACTCGCTCCTCTCGCTCCATACTTTCGGTGACTTGGTGGATGGTGCGCTACCTCATGGTTCAACACTTTGCATGCTCAGGTTCAAACCCACCACGGAGGCCCCGGAAAGCACCCAAGGCGATGCGCGAGAAGGTATCGAGAAGGCTGGAGAAGAGGCCATCGAATTCGGAGTCCCGACGGAGAAGATGGGGGGAAAAGAACCCCCCCCCCCGGCCTCAAGGGCCGGCCAGGCCGGCCTCCTCCCACTCCAGTCCGGGCACCCACCCGAGGGGGCCGGCCTCCACCTAGGCCTTGGGCCGGCCGCCACTCCTCCTCAGGCCGGGCACCCACCCAAGGGGGCCGGCCTCCACCCCGGCCTCGGGCCGGCGCCCCCCAGGCCGGCGCCCCTTCCCCACCTCGGCCCCAGGCCGGCCGCCTGCCAGCCCAAGGACGGCCCCTCCCAGGCCGGCGCTCCCCTCGCCCACCACGGCCTCAGGCCGGTTGCCAGGCAGGCCCCAGGCCGGCGCGCCCTGGTCTGCCCTTCTACCCCCACACCGTCCTCCACGCCGGGCTCCCAGGCCGGCGTGGCCCCAAATGCACGAAAATGACCGGAATTTGACCCCGTTTTCACGTACTTCGACCCCCGGCTATATAAGAACGACCCCGAGCTAGATCTAGGGTTTTAGAGTTGAATTTAGAACATTTGGAGCTCAGCTCTCTTGTATCCCTCTATGAGGAACTACTCCTACGGTGTGTACCAAGGAACGTATCAAGGCTACTCCTCCGACTTTGTCGAGGATCGTATCAAGGCACATCCCAACTACTTGTCCTCTCCCTTTAGGGTTTCAGTCAAGAGTTGTCTAATCTTCCTCTCGTTAATCCTTGAGGTTCTATTGGCGTAGTGGTACCGGCGATGGGTGTGAGACGGTTTGTATCAAGGTGAGTTCAGTTGGATCGATTGTTCCGTAGGCGTCCCTCGGGGTTTAGTTGACGGGAGGTTGGATCTTTCGGTTCTTGCGATTTATCCCTCTTTGTGTGTTTCCCCGCGATTACCCACTTTTCCCCCTCGATTCCCCATCTCGTGTTCTTCGTGTTCTTCGTTCGTTCTTCGTCGATTCGTGAAGATCGGGCCAATCTAGGAGTCCAACTCCATATCATCTGGTATCCAGAGCTAGATTGACACGAATCCGACACCCACACCCCTCCCCATCCACCAATTTTTCTTCTATCCACGATAAATTCGAAAATTTCACCAAAAATAGCCGAAAGGAATTTCGACTGATCTGTTGATTCGTTGAGTTTTTCGTGGTTTTGATTGATTTGTTGCCAAACACCACTCCACAACTTTCTATTCAGCCATTTTTCCCAAATTCGCCCAAAAGTTTTCTTGATTTTGAAGGAATTTCAAATTTGAACCAAAATCTCAGAAAATCTCAGCTCTTCGATTTCCAGCCAGATTTTGAAACTTGTTTTTCTTTGTCGTTTGTGATCCAAACTGAGTGCAACAAAGTGCTACGCGCCGCCCGACACCCTCTACGCTTCCACATCAACGGATCGCCACGACATCGACATCTCCCGGCCGCGAGTCCGTGATCATCAATAAGAGAGGTATAACTTGCTCCCGTTTCCCCCCAACCCGTCCATTGTGTACCTTACCTATTCGGACTAGCTCTTTTACACCGCTAGGCATCGCATTTGTGGCATCGAGAATGCGAGTTTGGCGCTTGTGAGAGGTTAGCTACAAGTAGGCATTGGTATTTTGGAATCCGTCAAAACATAAAATAAAAAAAAGGAGAAAAAGAGAAAATAGAAAAAGAAGCAAAGGATCGGTGCCAATTGCTTTCCATTGTAGGAATGTGTAGCATTGCGTCACAAAAGAGAAAGAGTGACCGATTGCCACGGTGCGAATCTTGTTGCCTTTTCAAATTTGCAGTTTGAGATAGCGTCCTCCTTGTGTTAGTGTGGCATTGAGCATTAGTCTACGTTAGGTCCATTTCGTCTTCGCTCGTCCATTGGTCGCACTAACCCCATTTATCCCTTGCGTGTGTGTGTTCCACCATATTTCCATCCTATAGGTTTGGTTTTTGTGCTAACTTTTCTTTGATTCTTCTCCACGTTTGACAACAAACTTTTCTTCGGTTTTGTCGATTTTTCCTCGCCACTTTCCTAACCTATTTGCCTTCCATATAAAGTGTGTGTGTTGTCGTTTGCGGTTTATTTCGCTCTTGACATACCGCCTACACCTAGGCTCGTCCACTAGCCTCAATACGACCAAAAAAGGTAACGTTGGGTAAGTGAGGCATCCATTTCTTCCATATCACCCTTGTGTGTGTTTTTGAGATGGCTAGGGAAGGAGTATTCACAAGTCCGAGCTCGGAAGATGAAGGAAATCCATTCTACAACGACAATGCTTACGCCAACTTCGTCACCCACAATGTCCACTTTCACCTCCGTGAACTCGTCAAGGACGGGTTGCAACGCTATGAGCGTCGACTCCAAGAGAAAGAGGCTCGATTGAATAATCAAATGACGCGCATCAACATCAACTTGGCTAATCTTGCCAATCGCCTTCATTCATCATCGTCCTCATGGTCTCGTCGCTCAAGCCACCGCAATCAAGGTCTTCACCAACCTCGTCGCCATGACCGCCATGATCACCACGATCACAACAACATGGAGGAGGGTGGACAACCTCAACACCACAACCACCTCCTCCCCAACCTCAACAAGCTCCGCGACGAAATTGGTATGAGGATAGGTCGCCATCACCACCACCTCGACATCGCCAAGGCCGTGGTGACCCTCTTCAACAACCGCAACGCCCGGACCTTCGACAACATCATCATCCTCCACCTCCACAAGGCCACGCTAAAGACTACGGCCACAATTGATATGGGGTGGCCCGATATTCTCGTCGAGCTTCTCTCTCTTTTTGTGGATTTTCTGATAATTGGATAACTAGTGCTACACTGAGACCTCTCACTTAGCAGACCCCTGTTGCCAGATGCAACAACAATCAAGCTCTTTGGATATTCTCAACTACACACTCTTGCACAAGAATCAAAGATCACAAGTGGTCCTATATCCCCTATTCCCAGATGGAATAACAAGATATCACGCAACTTTGCAAGGGTAAACTTCAAGTAGTATGCATAGCAGCAATACAAACTAGAGGCTAGGGTTTCATTGGTTTTGGTTTCAACTGGTTCTCCCTCTTCCACACGCAGGTGGGGAGTATATATAGGTGGAGGGCTCCTTGCACAAGCACCTCTCCTACTAGGACTAGGACTCAACTAGGAGTCCTACTTTGACTAGGAAGGGATACAAACCGACCCAACTTTAGGTGGTTCGGCCATTATGGCATACAGGCCATGCCTAAATTAATTAGGACTTCACTATGGCGCATTTAACCCTATGGAGGCGCCATCCCCTTGTTTTCATCCTTGCAACAATTGTTTTCACCATTTGCAGGATTGTTTTCAACACCTGTAAGCTTGTTTTCCATCAGCCACATATTGTTTTCTAGCTCCTCTTGAAGTCATCCTCCATCCATGTTTGTGTTAACAATAACCCTGCTAATAAATGATAACATGGCTTAGGTAGTATAACATTCTTATAACCACAAACAATATTTAATAATAGGAAAGAATTCACCTTAAAATAATCATCAGTGAGACTTAATATTTCTTTCCAACTCAAACATGAATAAACCTCATGGACCTCTATTATGTCCCTATCATCCTCCCTTTCTTCAAGACAAGTCGTCCTCGGCTTGTTGTATGCTGAAAGTGGAATAAACAAAAAGAACAACGTGTATGCACAATACATATATCTATAATGAGGTGCATTAGTTGTTATCATATCATAAAATTGTCCATATGACATGTGACCACGAAATTTGCATGTAAATATCACATAATTGTCATAGCATCTCATAAAATGGCAAATTGGCAATCATAATTGCAAATATAAGTGAAGCTCATAAAATCATGATCAAAAGGATAGATATGTATGTACTTTTTTATTGTTTAGTATCAAATCAATAGTTCTCACAGAAGATCTATGATCAAATTTATGTTTATTAGTACACTCAAAGGTGGGAACACGCTTATTATTTTCATCAGGAAAATTGCAACTTAATTTGCAAATATAAGTGAAGAACAATTTATTAGCACATGTATGTGACAAGTATTGTGGCAAACCAAACATATGTGTAAAATCATGCTCATATGTAGGAAATTGTAACCTATCTACCCAAGGTAATACATTGTTTAATTCGGCCACTTTATCACAAGTTATGCATATGTGATCCACCATAAAAATTTCACTCATTTTATAGTCACCAATCAAGGTAAAAGTGAAAGAAGAAACATAAGTGCTAGAATTTATTTCAGCAACCTTTTTCATAGCACTTTGCACATTAATTGATTCATTTAACATGATGTAATCCACAATATCATTAGGTGGTATTTTAGCAACTACTTCTTTATGTGAAATCAACACCACATGATTAAATTTCGAAATTAACACATGTAGGTGGACTATCTATGCTTGTTAACTCACAAGAATCAACTAGCAATTTAGTGGGTTCACATAAATCAATACTTGAGAGGGGTAACACGAAATCAGCAGATTTATCAATAGCATCCTCCTCAGATTTATTAGGTACCAATTCAACTATCTCCAGTGGTGATGCAGGTTCTACTTGTTGTGGCTCCCTTTCTTAAAAAGTAACCTGCATATCAGAAGAAACAACACTAGGAGTAGACATGATTACGTTAGTAGAAACAACCTCACATGTCTTCTCAACCTCGACAAATCCCATAACTAAACGCTCAAGTCTTTGCATCTTAAGTTTTCAAGTCTTTGCTTTTCAAGCATTTGAGCAGATATTAAGGGTTGATGTCTAATTCTTTGAAATTTTGTAAGCCGTGCATGTATTATCCAATTTTTCTTATTGTTCCAAAAGAATTGTAAATCAGGATAATGGCTATCAAAATTAACTCTATATTTAGTGCACTATTGTTGTCCCAACAAAAGATGAGAACAAATAATATCTCTAGGCATCAGTCATAAAATTTTCTCCTTGTGGCCATGAATGGTTAAAGGAACAAAGACTATGTGAGTGATAATAAGTTCATCATCATATGTAGGTAACCTAAATGGATCACATGTGTGTGGAACCAGCTGCAATTCTTCAACAACCTCAGGAGTAACAAAATTATACCATGTACCTTTATCAAGGGTAACAGCAACCTTGCTTTCCTTAATGTCTGCTGTGAAGTGAAATAAATCTTTTGCTGGAATCCCACTAGCATCCTCCTTCCAAAACGTAGCACTACAAGCATCAACACTAGGAAAACCCATTGATTAATTTGTTAGAAACAAAATAACAATAGGTTGTGGTGCCTCTCACAACTCATTCAAAACCAAGCAAAGATGGCTTCACTTAATGTTCCAAGAGTGAAAAGGATCAACTTATCAACAAGGAGCAATGAATAATGTGCTTTAATGTGAGAAGAGAATAATCCGAGCTTTCAAGTATCACAATGCAAACGGGGTTTTTGGTGGGGCTTGGTTGGGATTCCTAACAACACCAAAATAACAACTCCAATGCACTGTCTAATGTGATGAAAAATACTAAAGGAAACACACGCACTCTGGGAGACAAATGTGGCTTAGCAATTATATGGAAGAGTTACTGCAAGCACTAGAAAGACACTAGCAAATACACTATAAAAACAGGCACAAGATTGCTCAACTGTCCACAAAAATATCCAAGATGATAGGCTTCCACTAGTGATAGTATGTCTCGGCCTCTTTTTGCTTTTTTTCTCTCTTTCTATTTTTTTAATACTTTTTCAATGGCCTTTGAATCAACTAGGAGCAGAAAATTTGGACAAGAATTGATCAAATTGAGCAGCCTGTCGAGCAATAAAACAGCTAGTCTTTGGGTTTTGGGACCTAAAATTTGCTGTAAAATGGCTGTGTCTAGGGCTTAACAAAGACCAGATCAGAAACTTAGGGATAAAACAGGAAGAAAACAAAGGAAAAACTAAAGAAAAACTGGTGGAGATTTACACGCGGTTGTGTGGACTTGCTGTGGTGTGTGTGGGGTGTGACTTTTGGTGCCTAACGGTCGGACATGGAAACGCTTGGACACAGCAAAAATTTGGCGCGTAGTGGTGGATGCTCGTGGTCGGATTCCGGCAGGGGACTGAACGCGGTTATCAGACTTTGGCGCGTAGTGTGGTAGCTGGAAGCTGTCGGATTCCAACAGCGCGCAAAAAAAAAAGGCGAGCAGCGAGTATTTGGCCGGTAGCGGTATGGCCAAACGCGAGCACGTCGCAACGCGTTTTTGTGGTTGGGAATGAGTGGAGCGTTTTTTTTCTTTTGTCTGGTAGCGCGTGGATCGTGGACTCGGATGCTGTTGGAGTTGGACCGACTCCAGGTGGGTGCGCGTACGGTTATGGCAGGTATTAGTGACAGCAGTTGTCGGCTAGCCATTCGCTGGTTCCGACACGGAAGCGAAAACGCGTGGACGCAACGCGTCGGCGCGGTTTTTTTCCTTTTTTTTTGGCAGGACGCGGAGCGATCGGCAGATGCTGATTGGCGAGGACGCGGTAGCGCTCGTTTTGGCGAGTAGTGGTCCGTGTGCGTGTAGGAACAGACGCGCGCTCGGACAGAAAACGCGTGGACCACAACTTTTGGCCGGTAGCGATAATACTAGTCACAATGGGGTGTCTCATAAACTAGTATCATGCATATGATACTAGTCTATATTACCACTTCCACAATGCATAGTAACATATTTGTGGTCATATACTTAGCTTATAGACTCATCTTGTCTTGGAAAGCGTTATGTTACGGTATCTACCTATGATACCACTAACACCTATCTCCTCATTAAATGAGTGCCACATCATCTTTTTTGCCTATGTGGCACTTATAATACCACCTATGTTACTCCCATTGTGGCCCAATCTTCTCAGTGAACTCACAGACAACTCCAGTATGATAACTAGTGCGCCACTAAGAACTCTCCAGGCTGATCCCTGATGCCAATGCAAAAGATAGAAACCCCAAGGATATTCTCAACTCCACACTCTTGCACAAGTAATCCACCGACTACAAGTGGTTCTGTACCGTCTTATTCCTAGTGGAACAGCAGGTATCACGTAAAGTTTGCAGATGAACTTCCAGATGAAAGGCTTACAAGCAGTTTCAATCTAGAGGTCTAGGGTTTTTGGGTTTAACGTAGTCTAACCTCTCCTATGCGCCCAAGGGGGTATATAAGAGAGGGGGTGCGGCCACAAGGAGTCCCCTTGCGCAAGCACCACTTCTAATTGGACTAGGACTCCTATACCTATTACAATTGGATACAAACCGACCCCACACACAAAGGGGTGCGGCCACATTGGTGTACAAACCAATCCTAACACTACTAGGACTCCTATGGCGCATTGATGCTTCCTTGTGGGCGCCCTCCTCTTGCCTTGTCCATCCATGAGTGTGGCATAACAATATGGCATTGTTTTCCACACTTAGTGCATTTGACCTTGTGGAGGCACCATCCCCTTGTCATCATAACATTTGTTATTTGTTGTTTTCTCCATGCTAGCACTTGTTTTCCATCTCCCCTTGTAGTCCATGCTCATCCTTGTGTATCTCCTCTCCATGATCTCCATTCATGCTTGTGTTATCAACAAACCTAAGAATACACAAATGCAAGGACTTAGGTAGTATAAAATTCTCACAAATATAAACATTGTACTCAAGTAGGAGTGAATTCACCTGTTATTGTAATAGCTTGGTCCTTGATCTTGTCATTGGACCAATCCTCACTTCATTAGCTTTTATAGGAGCATCCTCATGTGTAACAATAGGTGAAGAGCTAGGGATGTCCTCATCATCCTCCCCCTCTTGAAAAGGCATCGACCTCGATGCTAAATCATCTCCATGGTAAGGTGTCAAATCAGCCACATTAAAAGAATTGCTAACACCAAACTCATCAATTGGGAGGTCAATCTTGTATGCATTATCATTGATCCTTGAAATAACTTTGTAAGGACCAGCTCCTCTAGGCATCAACTTTGATTTTCTCAATGTGGGAAATCTATCTTTTCTAAAGTGCACCCACACCATATCTCCTGGCCGAAATATAATTTCCTTCCTTTTCTTGTTTACTCTTTCAGCCACATGTTTTCCTTTCTTCTCAATTGCCTCTTTTGTTTTCTCATGAATATTCTTCACAAAATCAGCCCTCTTTGATGCCTCCATATTAATTCTCTCATGTAAAGGAAGTGGTAATAAATCAGAGGAGTAATAGGCTTGAAACCATAAACCACCTCAAAAGGACATAGTTGAGTAGTTGAATGCACAGCTCTATTGTATGCAAATTCCACATGAGGCAAACACTCCTCCCACTCCTTCAAATTTTTCTTGATCATACCTCTTAGCAATGTGGACAATGTTCTATTAACCACCTCGGTTTGTCCATCAGTTTGGGGGTGGCAAGTAGTAGAAAATAATAGCTTAGTGCCAAGATTACCCCAAAGTGTCTTCCAAAAGTAACTCATGAACTTGACATCTCTATCTGAAACAATGGTTCTTGGCACTCCATGTAATCTCACAATTTCTCTAAAGAATAAAGTGATGAAGCAATGAAGTGAGCCATCTTTAGAGGAAGTGTTCCGGCAGAACCAAATAGGAGGGACCCGGAAGAAGAGATGAAAGACAACTATCTCTAGAGAATTGAAAAGAGGTGTGCGAACTATGTTATTGAATCGGCCATGAAAACCTAAAATGAAGGAATAGGGGGTCTGGGATAAGCATGTATTGGAGGCGGGTTTACCAATAAGTCAATAGCTATCCTTCGCTATCTGGGGCTAGCTCACTCTATGAGATAAGTTTCATGTATGGTTCGAAGCAGTTAACTCCCTTTTAAGGAGCGATCGATCAGCCCCGACCATGACCGGTCTAGAATCTCTCTCATTGAGCTTCTCTTTTGCGCCTGCTTTCTTCTTTATTTATTGCAGCAGCTAGTCTCCCTTTTCCAAATTCGATTCTAAGTGAAGTGAGTGATGTTTCAAGAAATTCCATCCATTTCATCGCCCAGAATAATACCCAGTCCTGCCAATCTCTACGACAATCTCTGGTTTTGTTTAGTTGATCAAGGTCTATTATGAAAAGCAAGGAAACACTAGTAATGGTGGAAACATAACTTAGAAATCTAAGGCTGAAGGCTAGTTTCATTAACGAGTCTCACCTATTTCTTACTTACCCTACCAGCCCTACCTACATCACCTTTCATATGGAACAGGCATGCTTTAGTGATGGGGCTAGCCGCTTTCACAAGAAATCAAACCAAACAAAGACACTTAGCATAGGAGTAGATTAGGGCATCTAGTGCTCTGTTCATCGTCTGAGGACTATAAGGTGCCAAGGGAAATAGCTCCATCCCATTGGATATCCCTAGCCTTGGTGGATCAGTGCAGTGATAGGCTGTCTCTTCCATTCTATCTATGGTAGACTTTGGAGCTTCAAAGCCGTAGCCATCCTCATGGCCTTTTCACTCTACAGCCGTTGCACGGGCCTTATTAAATAGTTCGTTTTCTCGCTCTTAACTAGAAAGTACTAACTAAATAGGGGCACGGGAAATGCATCCGTTTTCTCGCTGGCTTATGATTGGTTGCTCAACCCTGCCTTTAAACGCACGAAATCGAAGCAAGGCAGCGGAAATCACATTGAATGCAATGTGTTCTCTACTTTCGTATCTCCATGTTGATAAAAACTATTAGCAAAACATGAGGAGAGAGAAAAAGCAATCAAGTGGGAATTCAAGTCCAATCAATCTTAGAAAAAGTCGATAAAAAAGAAATGCCGACGGACTCAACATCTAATCTAGTCTTTGCTTTCTCTCTTTTACTATTACTCTTATTTATAGAAAGGCATCCTCTCTATACTCTAAACCCTTATCGGGGAGAAGTCACTCTTCTAAGTGCTATATACGAGCAAAGGGAGGAGGTCTCTATGGATAGAGTTCTATCAGAACCCAACCCTGAAAGCTATGACATTACGGGCCACAACGGATGAAGTGGCGGAGATCGGAGAAAGCGGAAAAACTCAGACAGCTACTACTAAAGAAGACTCGGTCCTATAATGCCGAGTTCCTAGTTAAAGTTATGGTTACTACCCGGAGAGGAAAGTGATTCAGATTATGAAGTTTCCGAGAGGCGCCTAAGGCTAAGATAAGGTTAGGGAAAGAAGAAGACAACAAGATTATGGCTGGCAGCCAACTCATCGAGTAAAGGCTTCCACGGCGGGTTGACCAAAATGAGGATCCCAAATGGCATGAGCAATAGGTCTTACGTGTAAAGGATCCTGTATCCAGGATTCCTAATTTCCTTGCCAAGCTACATGAAACAGATTTCCGGACGTCCATAGAAAGATTATTGCTAACTGCCCAAAGTGAGAAGAAAAAATGTTCTGATAAAGACGTTCCTCAGTAATATCATCATGACAAATCATGTGCGGTAGCAATACCAAACAAAATACGACGAGTAGTGGGGTCCTGAGCTAAGCCTTGGCTAAACCTGGGAAATCTTAATTCCATAATGCCTTTCAAATCCTCCTAGCCACTATCCTACTGCAATAATTATCGCTAAGAAGAATGCCCATGTTGTGGCAATTCCACCCAGCTCAGATTCTATGCAGCAGTGGGGAAGACCTGATTATACTTTATTCTAGAATTCCATTTCTTCCTGCCGCACCCCAATTATTTCCCAGCAGTTGAAAATTGATATGAGATCTAAAGAACAAATTTCTCTAAAGAACAAACCTTGGCACTCTTATGGCAAGCAATGAAGTGAGCCATCTTTGAAAATCTGTCCACAACCACAAAGATAGAATCATGTCCTCTTTTTGTCCTTGGCAAGCCCAAAACAAAATCCATACTTATGTCCTCCCATGGTGTACTAGGTGATGGCAATGGGGTGTACAACCCGTGGGGTTTTAGCTTGGATTTGGACTTGTTGCAAGTAATGCACCTTTGCACCAATCTATACACATCTCTCCTCATATGTGCCCAATAGAAATTCTCAGCCAACATAAGCAATGTCTTCTCTCTTCCAAAGTGTCCCATCAAACCTCCACTATGAGATTCCTGTATCAAAAACAAACGCAAAGAACACTCGGGAATACATAATTTGTTAGCTCTAAACAAGTACCCATCATGTATATGAAATTTTTCCCATGCCTTAACATTAGTACATTTATTAAATGGCATAGAAAACTCATTATCTTCATCATATAAATCTCTAATACCCTCCAAACCCGAAACCTTAATTTCTAAATTTGAGAGTAACATATTTTTCCTTGACAAAGCATCAGCAACTACATTATCCAATCCCTTTTTATGTTTTATGATGTATGGAAAAGATTCAATAAACTCAACCCATTTAGCATGTCTCTTATTCAAATTATTTTGGCACTTTAAAAATTTCAATGCTTCATGATCACTATGTATAATAAATTCTTTAGGCCACAAATAATGTTTCCACACCTCTAAAACTCTCACAAGTGCATATAATTCCTTATAATAAACAGAATAATTCAATTGTGCACCCTTTAATTTTTCAGAAAAATAGGCAATAGGTTTCTTTTCTTGCATGAGCACACCTCCAATACCTATGCCACTAGCATCACACTCAATCTCAAATTGTTTATCAAAATTTGGAAGCATAAGTAATGGGGCCAAAATCAACTTCTCCTTTAAAGTATCAAAAGCAATATCTTGAGCAACACCCCATTCGAAATTAACACCCTTTTTAGTTAGATCATTTAAAGGGGCAGCAATTGTCCTAAAATTAGGCACAAATCTTCTATAGAAACTAGCAAGCCCATTAGAACTTCTAACTTGACTCACATTAGTTGTGTCGTGGTGGTGTCACGGCAGATGCCATAGGATGGCTAAAGTTGTGGGAACGATGGACGCTGGAGGTGCTCGGGGAGGGATCACGCGACGAGTAGCCGCGTGGGGTAAGAACTAAACACTGCAAACAACACAATCTACCCAGGTTTAGGGCCCTCGTGAGGAGGTAAAACCCCTACTCCTGCCTTTCTCTTTGTATTCTGGTGTCTCACCGAGTAGCCACAGTACAATGATCTTGCTACCGAGTAGCCACTCTTCTCTCTACGTGATGAACTAGGTCAAGAATCTAGGGTTTCCTTGTGTCCCAGCATGCGATCCCTCACGCAGGAGGCGGCGGGGCACCTTATATACACGGTGCCCAGCCAGGTACGTCCAAACACGAACAAGTGTCGACATAGTGTGCATATCGTCCTTCTTCCGAGTTCCCGCTGACAGCTTTGATTCCTAATCTTGGCTGCATCCGGAAAGTCGTTGGGCAAAACCAAGGGGACAGTCTGGTATCACTGTGCCAAACACAGAGTAGGGCCCCCTTATCCTGCGACCGCCTGCTTCCACACTGTCACTGTCAGGCAGGCCGGTCCCAGATGAACAGTAGTTTGAATAGTGCCAAGTACGGACCCAGGATACGCGGGATCCTGTGTCAGAACGGCTCCTTTGACTTCTGGCACGAGTAGATTCCCGCCAATCTTACTCGGACCAGCTCTTCTACTCGAACGGACATAACTCTCTTAATATCTCTTTCTGGTCATCTTTCCGTAAGACCGAGTAGCAGTCGACCGGGTAGCAAGTACCGGGTAGGCGGCTACTCGACCAAACTTCCCTTCTGACTGTTGCCTTTACCACTTGCCTTTACCCTACTCGGGGGTAACCCCCCGACAGCAGTCCCCGAAGCTGGTAGAGTCATGCGAACTCGTTCACTAGGCTCTGCCAGCTTAAAACCAATCATTGCAACACCGCCCTCGAGCCTCAAGATGCCGAGTAAAACCTCCGAGTAGCATTCTGGAAAGTACCTCTGGTCTCTTCTCTTCCGAATAGGGCTAGTCTCCTTCTCTGTGTCCGAGTAAAAGGACTTAGAGAATTTCTCAAGCAGAGTCTCTGCAGCGCAGAGCACAATCCAGCCTTCCGTGCTGCAACTGGACACGTGTCAAGCATCCGCGACCCCGACGTCTCGCTGCCCAGGACACGACGTGCCACGCGCCCAGTTTTCACGGGGTGGGCCCACCGGCTCGTCATGTCCCATCAAGCGCAGTAATAGGCCACGATCTGGTCGTGGGATCAACTGTGGCCGTTACGCGCGCGTTCCGCGCTTGCGTGCGTTTCTAACCGGCCACAGGCCCCACCACACGAGAGTTATGGCCACGATCGATCCCACTACCCCGATGGTAACGGTAATCTGAGGAGAGGGTATAAATACCCCCATCGGTAACTTCCTTTTCTCCTTCCTCTGTACTTTCTTCTTTCGCCTCTCTGTTTCTTCTCCGCCGCCGAGCTCTCCGCCGCCGCGCAACTCTTTGCGCCGCCGCGGATTCACTCTCTCCACCCGATTCTTCCTAAGTTTTCACCATCTCCTCACTCGGTGCCATGGCTGCTCGCGCCGGCTGGGCTGGTTCTGATGTCACCGTCGATGACTGCTCCTGGCTCGTGAACACCCGGAGGGTTCCTCCTGGTGTTCAGTGCCGGCCGTCCGACGGCGAACTCGTTCCGGCCCCGCGGGAGGGCGAGCATGTCGTCTTCCTCGCGCACTTCGCGCGAGGATTCGGCCTGCCGGCATCCGATTTCCTCCGCTCCTTTCTGGACCACTTCGGTGTTCAGATGCACCATCTCCCCCCAAACGCAGTCGTCTTCCTCGCCTATCACACCGTGGTGTGCGAGGCCTTTCTCGGCGTCCGCCCCAGGTGCAGACATGGCTTAAGTACTTCCACCTCCGTCAGCAGAGCACCGGGAAGAAGGACGGCGCGGCCACTGGCAGCCGGGTAGCCGTTACCGGCAGCGCCATGATGGTGCAGCGGACGGGAACCAATCACCCTCGCATCAAGGGCTTGGATTCCGTCCGTATGTGGCAAAAATCTTTTGATGAGGACATCCCTAGTTCTTCACCTATTGTTGAACATGAAGATCCTCCTATCAAAGCTAATGAAGTTAGAATTGGTCCAATGACAAGATCAAGAACCAAGCTATTACAACAACAGGTGAATTCACTCCTACTTGAATATAATGTTTATAATTGTGAGAACTTTATACTACCTAAATCTTTGCATTTATGTATTCTTAGGTTTGTTGATAACACAAGCATGAATGGAGATCATGGAGAGGAGCTACACAAGGATGAGCATGGACTTCAAGAGGAGATGGAAAACAAATGCTAGCATGGTGAAAACAACAAATAACAATTGTTATCATGATAAGGGGATGGTGCCTCCACAAGATCAAATGCACTAAGTGTGGAAAACAATGCCATATTGTTATTTCACACTCATGGATGGACAAGGCAAGAGGAGGGCGCCCACAAGGAAGCATCAATGCGCCATATATGTCCTAATAGAAGTAGAATTGGTTTGTATACCAATATTGGCCGCACCCCTTATGTGTGGGGTCGGTTTGTATCCAATTGTGTTAGGTATAGGAGTCCTAGTCCTATTAGGAGTGGTGCTTGCGCAAGGGGACTCCTTGTGGCCGCACCCCCTCTCTTATATACCCCCTTGGGCGCATAGGAGATGTTAGACTACGTTAAAACATAAACCCTAGACCTCTAGATTGAAACTGCTTGTAAGCCTTTCATCTGGAAGTTCATCTGCAAACTTTACGTGTTACCTGCTGTTCCACTGGGAATAAGACGGTACAGGACCACTTGTAGTCGGTGGATTACTTGTGCAAGAGTGTGGAGTTAAGAATATCCATTGGGTTGCTATCTTTTGCATTGGCATCAGGGATCAGCCGGAGAGTTCTTAGTGGCGCACTAGTTATCAATTCAGAAGTTATCTGTGAGTTCACTTAGAAGATTGGGCCACCCCTTATCATCTTGGTATCAGATTTACAGGTTGCCTCGGTGAGCTATCAAATTTCCCTTTAGTTTGAGTGTTTTTATTTCCTATCCAGAAAATTGCCCCACAAAAATAGTTTTAGTTCTTGCCATAGCCTAGATATCATCTTAGTTTCAATTACTAGTGCTGTCTTTGTGTTAGATTTGTGTTGCTTTTTCTCGTTTTTAGTTTCATATTTTCGGCTAGGTTTAGGGTTCTTGTTCATCTAGCCGAGTTCATATCCAAAAATACCAAAAAGATCCGCAGCTATCAACCATCTCCACCCCCAATCCGAGTTGTCCTAGTAATCCTACCACGGCAGCAATTCCATCGATTCCCTGCCGTGTTCGTACTCCTAGCTGCTCTCGGTTTCGTTCCAAATCGCGCTTACCAAACCACCACTTCCACCCGCAGCGCGCTTACCATCCTTACCATACTCGGATTCCCACCACCACCCGCAAACCTACCTACCGCTGCCGCCACCTAGTCGCTATCGGATTCCTACCATAGCGCGCTTACAAAAGCCCCCCGATCCCCGCAGCACACCACACCACCAGCTCGTACGTGCGCTGCCGCGGCACAGAACTGCTCCGTTTTGCTGCCGTGCCCACGTATCGCTTACCCGCACCGAAAACCACCGTAACGCCCTTACCTTTCCGTGTAACGCAGGTGCGCGCGCTGCCGCGGTACGATTTCTGCGCGTTTCTCTGCCGTATTGCTCTGCCGCGGTACCAAAACCGCTGTTTTTTCTGCTGTGAGGAGCTGTGGCTGTCGTGAGTTGTTGATTCTCTGCCGTGGCACAGTTTTTGACTGTTTTCGCTGCCGTACGCTCTGTCGTGGCTCCAAATTGAGCTGTTTTTCTGCCGTGAGGGTTAAGTGCTGCCGTGAGCTTTTCTAGCTAGCTTTTCATATAGAATTTTTTTTGTTTTTCCTTGTTTTCACTAGGACCTTCATATCCATACCTTGTGAACCTTAGCCACAACCTTTCTACAGCATTATATTAGGAACTTGCCCACAAGTATAGCTATTTTGTGCTCTGACAGGCTGCTCATTTTTCATCACCACCATTGTG
Source organism: Alopecurus myosuroides (assembly GCA_028641055.1). Taxonomy (NCBI): domain Eukaryota; kingdom Viridiplantae; phylum Streptophyta; class Magnoliopsida; order Poales; family Poaceae; genus Alopecurus; species Alopecurus myosuroides. The sequence continues at coordinate 141,157 of JAPCYS010001128.1, forward strand.
TTCACTTGTGTTTGGTTATTTGTTGCTCCTAGCTTAGTGTAAGGCCATTGGAAAAATACAAAAAAAATAGAAAAAGCAAAAAGTATAAAAAAAAAGAGAAAAGAGCAAAGTGCAAAAGGCCATATCATTACTATTGTTTACTAGTTGAGCTTGCCATTGTGACACTTGGTTTTTCATTGAGCAATCTTGTGCCTGTCAATTAAGAGCCTAGCTAGTGACTTTCTAGTGCATTGCAAAATTCATCCACATATTGCTTTGCCACATTTGTCTCCATTGTGTGAGTTTCCTTGGGTATTTTATATCTTCACTAAGACAGCAAATAGGATTGTTACTTTGGTGATTGTTAGGTATCCATACCAAGCCCCACTAAATAACCTTGTTTTCCATTGTGAGAGTTAAAAACCTGGGTATTCTTTTCTTCACACCAAAGCACTTTAATTGCCTCTACTTGTGGTAAGTATCTCTATTCACTTTGGAGTGGTAAGATATCCTATTGTTTTGCTAGATTCTTGAGTGAGTTGAGAGAGGCACCACAACCTATACTTGCTTTATTTTCACTAACCTTCTAATGGATCTTTCTAGTAGTGATCTTGTGCAGCAAAAGAAGGATCAATCCGAGGGAGTGAATTGGAGGGAGTATGAGGCATTAAGGGATGTGTTGACAAAGAAGTTGGATGACAATGAGGAACACTACAAGAAATATGTGAATGAAGTTGTTGATCCTGTTTATGAGATAGTTGATGCCATGAAGAAGAATGTGGAGAGCACCAATAAAGTGGCCGAGACCAATAGTGCTCAATTGGGAACAATGCAAGATTCTATTGATGCCATCAACAATTCCATGACTGATCTTCAAAGATTGATTCAAACTCGGTTGCCACCTATTGATGATGACAATGATAGTGTCCATAGTGATGCAAATAATGAGGAGGAACCTAATTTTGGCCGTGGAGCTAGAGGAGAAAGAGGAAGAGGAGGTTTTCAAGGCCGAGCTAGGCGTGTGCCTTTGCCCAATGCTAATGAAGATATATTGGGTAAACCCAAATTTTCTATTCCATCTTTCAGCTTTGATACTATGGATGTGGAAGAATTCTTGCTATGGGAGTTGAAAATTGAGAAGCTTTGGAGATTGCATGATTACAATGAGGATAGAAAGATCAAGTTGGCATCTTCTGAGTTTGATGGATATGCTCTTAGATGGTGGGATAATTTAATGAGAAAGAGGCATAATGATGGTGAATTACCCATTGCTACTTGGAACACCATGAAGAGACTAATGAGGGAAAGATTTGTACCTCCCAATTATATAAGGCAACAATTTGACAAATTACAACAATTGAAGCAAGGTCTCAAGACAGTTGATGCTTATTATCAAGAGATGGAATTGATTATGCAAAGAGGCCGTGTGGTAGAGCAAGAGGAGCAAACAATGCAAAGATTTCTTTCAGGATTACATTATAAAATCAAGGGCATTGTGAGGCATTATCAATATGCTAATATGCATGATTTACTCCATCATGCTAGAGAGGCCGAATCACATATATTGGAGGAAGCACAAAATTTGGCTAGAACAAAGAGTAGTTTTCCTTTGAGATCATCTATTACTCATAGTACTCCAACACCACCACCTCCATCATCAAATTTTCGAGGTGCTCCATCATCCAAATCTGATCCTAGTGTGGCTAATACAAGGAAAACATCACAACCAACAGCAAGTGCCTCGGGTTCTAGTGCTCCTACTATAAGGAATAGAGATATTACATGCCACACATGTGGAGGAAAAGGGCACTTTAAGAAGGATTGTCCAAATTCTAAAGTGATGATTATCAATGAGAACAATGAATATGAGACAGGTGATGATGTTGATCCCAATGATCTTGATGATGATGATGGATATTTGAGTGATTCTCCTTTGGATGCTTATGCTACTACTATGCCTTCTATTGTTTGCACCCAAAATTCATTGAGTGTGGTGCCTAGTCCTGAAAATCAAAGGTGCAATTTATTCCAAACAAAGGCTGTTATTGGTCCCAACATGGCTTGCAAAGTCATTATTGATGGAGGGAGTTGTAGAAACTTGGCAAGCAAGGATTTATGTGCCAAGTTGAACCTAAAATACTTACCACATCCGAGCCCTTATCATATACAATGGTTGAGTAGCACTGGACAAATGAAGGTATCTCATATGGTGAGAGTGGAGTTTCAAATTGGACCTTCTAAGGATACTACTGAGTTTGATGTGGTTCCTATGACAGTGTGTCACCTATTATTGGGAAGACCTTGGCAATTTGATAGAAGTGTGAAGCATGAAGGAAGAGCTAATACTTATTTGAACCATCATGGGAGGACTATTATCTTGAGGCCTATGACTCCACAACAAATTATAAATGAGTCCCAATCCAAAATTGCTATGAAAGAGGAAAAAGAGAGAGAGAGGGATGAGGGAACACCAAAAATACAAGCCATGGGGAGTGATAGCAAAACCAATTCGAGTGGTAAAAAGAGAGAGAACCTATTATGCATGTTAGCCACTAAAGAGGATTTGAGGGAATTTAAGGATGATCCTTCACTAGTCCCTATTGTGCTTATTCACAAGGGAGAGATTTTGGTTTCTAATGACATGACCCCTATTCCTCTTGGTGTTTCTAATGTTTTGCAGGATTTTGAGGATGTTTTCCCACAAGATGTGCCCTCGGGATTGCCACCATTGAGAGGAATTGAACATCAAATTGATTTGATCCCGGGAGCATCTCTCCCAAACCGAGCCCCTTATAGAACCAATCCACAAGAAACAAAGGAGATCCAAAAGCAAGTCCAAGAACTATTGGACAAAGGTTATATTCGGGTTAGTCTATCTCCTTGTGCCGTTCCCGTTATTTTGGTTCCTAAGAAAGATGGTACTTGGCGTATGTGTGTAGATTGTAGAGCAATTAATAACATCACTATTCGTTATCGTCATCCTATACCACGTTTAGATGACATGTTAGATGAATTAAGTGGTGCTACTCTTTTATCTAAAATTGATTTGCGTAGTGGATACCATCAAATAAGAATGAAAGAGGGAGATGAATGGAAAACTGCTTTTAAGACAAAATTTGGTTTATATGAGTGGTAGTAATGCCCTTTGGTTTAACTAATGCACCTAGTACTTTCATGAGATTAATGAACCATATTTTGAGAGACTTTATTGGTAGATTTGTGGTAGTTTATTTTGATGATATTCTCATATATAGCCACAATGAACATGACCACATGGATCATATTAGACAAGTTTTGCAAGTGCTAAGAACTAATAAATTGTATGGTAATCTTGAGAAGTGCACTTTTTGCAAAGATAAAGTTATATTTCTTGGTTATGTTGTTTCTAAGCATGGAATTGAAGTTGATCAATCTAAAATTGAAGCTATTCGAAATTGGCCAATTCCAACTAATGTGAGTCAAGTTAGAAGTTTTAATGGGCTTGCTAGTTTCTATAGAAGATTTGTGCCTAATTTTTGTACAATTGCTGCCCCTTTGAATGATCTAACTAAGAAAGGTGTCAATTTCGAGTGGGGTGTTTCACAAGATATTGCTTTTGATACTTTGAAAGAGAAGTTGATTTCGGCCCCATTGCTTATGCTTCCAAATTTTGATAAACAATTTGAGATTGAATGTGATGCTAGTGGCATAGGTATTGGAGGTGTGCTCATGCAAGAAAAGAAACCTATTGCCTATTTTTCTGAAAAATTGAATGGTGCACAATTGAATTATTCTGTTTATGATAAGGAATTATATGCACTTGTGAGAGTTTTAGAAGTATGGAAACATTATTTGTGGCCTAAAGAATTTATTATACATAGTGATCATGAGGCATTGAAATTTTTGAAGTGCCAAAATAATTTGAATAAGAGACATGCTAAGTGGGTTGAGTTCATTGAATCTTTTCCATACATTATAAAACATAAAAAGGGATTGGATAATGTAGTTGCTGATGCTTTGTCAAGGAAAAATATGTTACTCTCAAATTTAGAAATAAAGGTTTCGGGTTTGGAGGGTATTAGAGATTTATATGATGAAGATAATGAATTTTCCATGCCATTTAATAAATGTGTTAACACTAAAGCATGGGAAAAATTTCATATACATGATGGGTACTTGTTTAGAGCTAACAAATTGTGTATTCCCGAGTGTTCTTTGCGTTTATTTTTGATCCAGGAATCTCATAGTGGAGGATTGATGGGACACTTTGGAAGAGAGAAAACATTGTTGATGTTGGCAGAAAATTTCTATTGGGCACATATGAGAAAGATGTGTATAGATTGGTGCAAAGATGCATTACTTGCAACAAATCCAAATCAAAATTGAAGCCCCATGGATTATATACACCATTGCCATCACCAAGTACACCATGGGAAGATATTAGCATGGATTTCGTGTTGGGATTGCCAAGAACAAAAAGGACATGATTCTATCTTTGTGGTTGTGGATAGATTTTCAAAGATGGCTCACTTTATTCCATGCCACAAGAGTGATGATGCTTCTCACATTGCCAATTTGTTCTTTAGAGAGATTGTGAGATTGCATGGAGTACCAAGGACTATAGTTTCAGATAGAGATGTCAAGTTCATGAGTTACTTTTGGAAGACACTTTGGGGTAAGCTTGGCACCAAGCTATTATTTTCTACTACTTGCCACCCCCAAACTGATGGACAAACCGAGGTGGTTAATAGAACATTGTCCACATTGCTAAGAGGTATGATCAAGAAGAATTTGAAGGAGTGGGAGGAGTGTTTGCCCCATGTGGAATTTGCTTACAATAGAGCTGTGCATTCAACTACTCAATTATGTCCTTTTGAGGTGGTGTATGGTTTCAAGCCTATTACTCCTCTTGATTTATTACCACTTCCATTACATGAGAGAGTTAATATGGAGGCATCAAAGAGGGCTGATTTTATGAAGAAGATTCATGAGAAAACAAAAGAAGCAATTGAGAAGAAAGGAAAACATGTGGCTGAAAGAATAAACAAGAAGAGGAAGGAGCTTATATTTCGGCCAGGAGATATGGTTTGGGTACACTTCAGAAAAGATAGATTTCCAACATTGAGAAAGTCCAAGTTGATGCCTAGAGGAGCTGGTCCTTACAAAGTTATTTCAAGGATCAATGATAATGCATACAAGATTGACCTCCCAATTGATGAGTTTGGTGTTAGTAATTCTTTTAATGTGGCTGATTTGACACCTTACCATGGAGATGATTTAGCATCGAGGTCGATGCCTTTTCAAGAAGGGGAGGATGATGAGGACATCCCTAGTTCTTCACCTATTGTTGAACATGAAGATCCTCCTATCAAAGCTAATGAAGTTAGAATTGGTCCAATGACAAGATCAAGAACCAAGCTATTACAACAACAGGTGAATTCACTCCTACTTGAATATAATGTTTATAATTGTGAGAACTTTATACTACCTAAATCTTTGCATTTATGTATTCTTAGGTTTGTTGATAACACAAGCATGAATGGAGATCATGGAGAGGAGCTACACAAGGATGAGCATGGACTTCAAGAGGAGATGGAAAACAAATGCTAGCATGGTGAAAACAACAAATAACAATTGTTATCATGATAAGGGGATGGTGCCTCCACAAGATCAAATGCACTAAGTGTGGAAAACAATGCCATATTGTTATTTCACACTCATGGATGGACAAGGCAAGAGGAGGGCGCCCACAAGGAAGCATCAATGCGCCATATATGTCCTAATAGAAGTAGAATTGGTTTGTATACCAATATTGGCCGCACCCCTTATGTGTGGGGTCGGTTTGTATCCAATTGTGTTAGGTATAGGAGTCCTAGTCCTATTAGGAGTGGTGCTTGCGCAAGGGGACTCCTTGTGGCCGCACCCCCTCTCTTATATACCCCCTTGGGCGCATAGGAGAGGTTAGACTACGTTAAAACATAAACCCTAGACCTCTAGATTGAAACTGCTTGTAATCCTTTCATCTGGAAGTTCATCTGCAAACTTTACGTGTTACCTACTGTTCCACTGGGAATAAGACGGTACAGGACCACTTGTAGTCGGTGGATTACTTGTGCAAGAGTGTGGAGTTAAGAATATCCATTGGGTTGCTATCTTTTGCATTGGCATCAGGGATCAGCCGGAGAGTTCTTAGTGGCGCACTAGTTATCAATTCAGAAGTTATCTGTGAGTTCACTGAGAAGATTGGGCCACCCCTTATCATCTTTCCTCTACGTGAAGAATATCCCCGCCACGAAGGGGGGAAAGGTAACAGACCGCATCAACCTGCCTGCTTGGAGCAACCGAGCTCCATCCGGGCAGAATTGGAAGACGAAGCCCTCCAACGACCGCAACGCCGTGCAGATGGAGGAGCGGCTCGCTGAGCTAATCGGAGAGGGCCTCAAGAGCGATGATCTCGTCGCCTGCTGGATCCGAAACCGGGTGCTGCCTGTGCAGCAGCGCTCCCACCCAATGTGCTACCTGGGAGGCCCCCGCGATTGCACTCGGACGACCACGTTCGAGCTCAGCAACGCGGACGTCGCCGCGCACGCAAGGTCCATCCTGACCACGGGCCTCTGAGATAACTGGCAGTACGGGTTCATCCCCTTCAGCCGCATGAAGCCGATTCCACGGGTACGTTCTCCTTTCTCTTCCAGTATATATGTAATCCGAGTAGATAGCCTTCTCTCCTTGCCGCGACTAGCAATTGCATTCCGCGCCGAGTAAAGCACTCTGCAGAACTGCCTAGGCTTAGTATCCTTGATGTTTGCACGCCTTGCCGAGTAGCATATTTAGGAGAAATACTTAGGCTTAATGTGCTTGTTGTTTGCACGCCTTGCCTAGTAGGATACTTAGCAAATTTCCCTAGGCTTAGTGTGCTTTGTGTTTGCACGCCCATCCGGGTAGAGTGCCTTCACGCTACTCGGCTAATTTGCAATGTTTCTCTGTCTTTCAGGTCCTTGACCGCCAGCTTGCTGAGAGATGTGAGCGCTTTGAGGGCAACTGGTCATCTGACCGAGAGGAAGATGACCAGGCCTCCTTCGAGACCACGGACCAGCTCGATCCTTCTGACGCCGCCCAGGCGGGTGATCCTCCCACGGAATCGTCCCTTCGTGACTGGTCCGATGATGAAGTTGAAGGTAATTGAATTTATCCCCTCTGACCGCGAGCAACGCAAACCAATTGCTTTCTGCTTCTGAAGTGCTTTTCTTCCTTTCTATTTCACAGATGTCGCTGATGCTGGCGGCGAAGACGAGGATGATGATGAGGACGAGGCGGCCCAGGTCGTCAAGCCTCTTGCAGTTGCCGCTCCTGCCACCCGCAAACGGACAGGCAGTGGCGCCCAAGAACCTCCCGCCCAGAAGAAGAAGGCGACCGAGAAGGCGACCAAGAAGGTCGTGAAGAGAAAGAAGCCAGCGATTCCTTCCTGCAAGGGGTAAGTTCCTTCTCAGTTGCATGTTTCTGTTTACTTTGTTCTTCTCGGTTGACTCCCAATCCTTTTGCCTCGCTGGTTTCTCTTGATTTCCTCTGCCCTCTTCTTATTTCTGACCCCAATTTTCTCTTCAGAGCCCCCTTGGACGCGGATGCCGCTCTTGCGTCCACCGAGACTCAGAAGAAGGCTGCCATCGATGTCGACAATCTAATCGACCTCGACGGCGATGAGAACGACGCCGCCAACGCACGATCAGAGGGCACTGATGCCCAGAACCCCGAGCCAGAGCCGCAGTCCCGCGCCGAGCAGGAGGCGCAGGACGCTGCTCACCAAGAGAAGCCACCTTCTCCTCCGGCCAACACCGCCGAGGGGAACCAAGATCAAGATACAGAGATGCACCACGACGCCGCCCTTGAGCGGCAGGAAGAAAGAGAGGAGCAGCCAGCAATAGGGGCTGCTGGACAAGAAGACCCCACGGCCCAGCCGCGGGTAGAAGAAATGGATGCCTCACAGCCAGATCCCGCTGCCGAGCAGCGGGTAGAAGACGCGACTGGGCATTACCCTCTGAGCGACGTGCAACCAGTCGCCACGCAGGGTAGCGCCCAGCCTGATGCCGCACCGGATAGCGCGCCCCTGGCGCCACCAACAGATCAGGGTAGCGCTCAGCCTGATTCCTCCTCGGTGCAGACAACCGATGCTGCACCCAGCCCTCCGGCCAGGCCGCTTACACGGAAGAGTGCCCAAGATGCTGCAGAGAAAGAGGCAGCCGAGAAGAAAGCCGCCGAGAAGGAGAAGGCTGAGGAGAAGAAGACCGAGAAGCAGAAAACCGAGAAGACAACTGCCCAAAAGGAGAAGACAAAGAAGCGGGCTGCCGACATGCCGCCGCCAACATCAACTGGCCAGTCCAGTCAGCTGGTTATTCGCGATCCCAACGCGGTTGCTGCCGCCGCCGCTGCAGCTGATCAGCCCTGCTACCCTGACTACATGGTGAAGGTTAGCCATCAGCACCAGGTCGGCTTTTCCCCCAAGGACTGGAATCTTGCTATTCAGAAAGGGAGGAAAGCCGTGGCAGTGGACTCCAGGCCCCCGGCCCCAAATCAAGACAAGTCCATCTCCATTGCTTCTCGGGGAGTTCAAGACCAGGCGATAACATCCCAGAGCCTCGAGCAAGTACTCGACTTGATCGGCTTCATCGACGCCAAGTGGGACAGCAAAGTTCTCGGCAACCCCAACTGGAACGGCATCGATCTGGGCGACATCGACCATATGCGTCAGGATTGGAACAAGGTGGACTTGGGTTGCAAACCCATGACCGTCTCGACCACCTCTGCTACACTTGCTGCCAAGATGTTTGTTCACCGCAAGAACGCCGAGGACCTCGAGCAATCCTACGCGGTAAGTTCCTAATCATCCTCTCCGAGTTGCATTTTCACTTCTTTTCTACTCTTCCTCTTTTCCTTATCCACCACCCAGTCCCCGAGATTCTGGCCGAGTAGGCGGACACTCTCCCGAGTAGCCGCCTTCTCGGGTTGAATCTCAAGTACTTTGCCTGATTCTTGTTTCTTTTGCTTCTCAGAATAGCGTACTGAAACGGACTAACTTGCATCGTCGGCTACTCTGGAATCATGCCATTGCCAAGAGGCGCATTGCCGCCTTGGAAAAAGAGAAGACGATCGCCGAGGAAGCCGACAAGGAAGTGATGAATCGCATTCTGAGGCTGTCTGAAGTTGAAGGTACGCTTCTAGCTGCGCGGTTCTTGCGTTTGGTGTTTACGCCCGCTTTTGCTTTTTGCGCTAACTAATTTTACTCTGCAGGGAAGCTGAAGGCCCTAACTGACGAGCATGAGAACTGCCAGTGGCCAGGCCACCATCAAGAGATTGGAAGGTACGTTGCTGTCTACTCGGCTTTTCCTGTGTTTCCTTCTTTCGCTTCTCTGCTAACCGTGCTCTGCTCTTTTCAGAAGATCATAAGAAGTTTGTTGAAGAACATCAGGATTGCCTCAAACCGGCTGAGGTGCAGCAGCAACTGTCCAGCCAGGCTGTCGAGCTGATGAAAGAGCATACTACCGAGATGGAGAAGCTCCAAGTTCAGCTGCAGACTGCGCTCCGGGATGCTATCAATATTGGTGCTGAGAGGGACAGAGTAATCACCGAGAAGGCAAAGAGCGAAGCAGCAGCCAAGGCCAGGGAGAGAACCCTCAAACAGGAGTGTGAGGTGCTAACGAAGACCAACGCTGGGCTCTTCACTCAGCTCGAGGAGCTCCGCTTGATTCAAGAGAAGCATATATCCAACGAGGAAGCCTGGAAGACCCAGCTGTTAGGGCTGCGCCATGATTTGAACAGTAAGTGTTCCCTTTTCTCCGCTTCTCCGCTACTCGGCTGCGCATTTCTTCTCTTCTTCTCGTTTCACGCTTCCACTCTGTTACCGTTTCTGATCTTCTCGATAGCTCTTGCAGGAATCTTTCCCAACCTTGAATCTTCTAGCGTGCCCGCCCTGGAAAAGATCCGAGCAGCTCGTGCTGAGAAGGGCGAGCCTATGGACACCAGAGCAGAAATCGAGGAGAGTATCCTGATTATGCAGAGCCAGTGTCCGCGGCTAGCGGGCGTGGGCACCGAGTTGGTGCGCGTCGCCTTCCAAATCCACAGCGTCTTCTAGCCTGAGGACTCCGCGCCGACAACGATCTCTGGGCTTGCCTTGAAGCTGCAGCGCGTGAAAGCTGAATTGAAGAAATGGCGCGCCTCGGGAGCTCGGGCAGGTGCGGACATGATGCTGCTCTTCGTGACCACTTGGTACGAGAACCTGAATATGCAGATCATCCGCGAGATGCGCCAAGACACCAAGTGGGAGAAGGACCCCGACTGTGTGGCTATTCGCCAGGTGATTGCTCACGAGATCGCTCAGTATGCCGACACGGAGACCTTCATCGACGGCCTCACCGAGCCCGACACCGAGGTGGACGAAGGCGAGGAGGAGGATGAAGACGAGGAGACTGACACCGACGAGCCGGACCTGAGCTACTTCGACTCTCAAGCTGTCAAGGACGGGAACAGGAAGGCCGCGGTCATCGCGGGTAGCGACGAGGAGGACGAGAACGTGGAGATGTCGATCGACACCTCCGCGCTCGAGTTCGGCACCTCATCAGGAGCTGCCCTCGACGACACTGTCAACCTTCGCGCCCAAGCCAGCGGCTCCACCTCCGCGACAACGCCCGTCTCGGTGGCCACGGCCACTTCAGACCAGGTAGCCACCGAGCCCAACACCGAGGACGAAGCAGCGAAGTCTGTTGACGCCAGCCTGGAAACGGACACGACCAAGGCCACTGCTGAAGAGGAGGCAGCCAAGGCTAGCACCGAGAACGCCGCCTCAACCTGAGTTTACCCTGCAGCTCTATTTCTCAAACACTTATCAGATCCCCGGGATGCCGGGTGCAAATGTATCAGACTATTTTATTCCGTTGCTACTCATTTTTATTCCCACTTGTTATTTTCAACTTAATCAATTTGTTCAGCCTGGGCTCGATGCCGGGTTGCGTTATCATGCGAGTCCCCGAGTTGCATTTCTTATTCACTCCCTCTTTTCGTCTCAGCTCTACCCGCAACTTGTTGCTTTTTTGGTATTCGAGTCACAAGAGTTAAAGAGTAGAGTTGCAAATACTTAGCCGCTTAGAAACAATCATAGTAACGCAGCTCACCACTTAGCCGAAAAGATAAGACACAGAACAGTAATAAAAGCACCCTACTCGGTTCATGCACTCTTCCTTTCCTTAGTAATTTTTCTTGTGCTCATGGACGTTTTGCTTGTTCTCTTGCTTGCCATGAAGCCGGGTTTCGGACAGCAGCAAAGTCGAAGAGTTGGCATGTAGGTTTAAACACAGTACTCAATGTACCTTTGAATGTTGAAGTAGAGCAACCGAATAGGCAAAAGGTAAAGCCGAGTAGAAACACTTAGAGCAATTTTGGACGAGGACAGTCCCCGAGTTCAATTTCAGATTGCAGAATAGAATTTCAACTCGGATAAGAGGGTACATACACATCTTTGCTACACGAATGAAAACGACGGAGTAGAGCTACATTCCAAGGGCGCTTGGTTTCCTCTCCATCTTTATCTGCCCTGTTCGCCTGTGGTGGGCGCGCATCTATAAGATAGTAAGCATCGTTGTGCAGCGCTTTGCTCACAATGAAGGGCCCTTCCCATGGAGGAGATAACTTGTGCATCCCGGCTAGGCGCTGCACGAGCCTAAGGACCAAGTCTCCTTCTCGGAAAACCCTTGGGTTCACCTTTCGGCTATGATAACGCCGCAGGTTTTGCTGGTAGATAGCCGATCGTGACAGAGTCAGCTCTCTTGCTTCTTCAAGCAGGTCAGCGTTGTCTTCTCGAGCTTCTCTCGCCTCCACCTCAGTGTAGAGGGTTACTCGGGGGGAGTCATGCTCTAGGTCTATTGGCAACACGGCCTCAGCCCCGTATACCAAGAAGAATGGCGTGTAGCCGGTTGACCGGTTAGGGGTAGTCCTTAGACTCCACAACACCGCTGGCAACTCGTCTAGCCAACACCCAGGTGTTTTCAGCAGTGGCTCCATCAGCCTTGGCTTTATGCCTGCCAGTACCATGCCGTTTGCTCTTTCCACTTGTCCATTGGAGGCTGGATGCGCAACAGATGCAACATCTAGTCGGATGTGCTTATCTCTGCAGAACCGCACCATTGCTCCCTCAGCAAAATTTGTGCCGTTGTCGGTGATGATGCTGTGCGGGTAGCCATATCTCAGGATCACATCCTTCACGAACTTCACAGCTGTGGCCCCATCGCACCTCCGAATAGGCTTCACCTCGATCCACTTGGTGAATTTGTCCACCATGACCAAGATGTGAGTCATGTTGCCTCTGGCCGGCTGGAAGGGTCCGACCATGTCCAAACACCAAACAGCAAATGGCCAAGTGATAGGAATGGTTTTCAGCTCGGAAGCAGGCATGTGAATCTTACTTGCGAAACATCTGGCAGCCATTGCACTTCCTCACGATGTCTTCGGCTTGCTGCAGAGCTGTGAGCCAGTAGAAGCCATGCCGAAAAGCTTTCTTGACCAATGCCCGAGAAGAGGCGTGATGCCCGCATTCTCCTTGGTGTATCTCTACCAGGATCTCTTCTCCTTCTGCTGGGTCCACACAACGTTGCAGCACGCCGGTGGCACTTCTCTTGTGCAGCACATCTCGGACTATAGTGTAGCCCTTGGACCTTCTCTGAATCTGTCTTGCAGCCACTTCATCTTCTGGCAGAGTGCCGTCCCTTAGAAAGGATAATATGGGCATGGCCCAACTCGGTGTTTCCCGTATGGGAAACACTGGTTCGTCCACTTCCATCGGGACAGGCACCTCTGGTTGCTCTTTAGGGAAGGGAGCACTTCTCTGGAGCCCGGATCGATTTGCAAGGACTTCCTCAATGAATGCGATAGTCCCCGGGTTAAGGACAGCAGTCCCCGGGTAGGGATTGGCAGTCCCCGAGTAAGGAATGGCAGTCCCCGAGTAAGGAGTGGCAGTCCCCGAGTAAGGAATGGCAGTCCCCGAGTAAGGAGTGGCAGTCCCCGAGTAAGGAGTGGCAGTCCCCGAGTAAGGAATGGCAGTCCCCGAGTAAGGAGTGGCAGTCCCCGAGTAAGGAGTGGGAGTCCCCGAGTAAGGAATGGCAGTCCCCGAGTAGAGGACGGCAGTCCCCGAGTCAGGAGCAGCAGTCCCCGGGTTTCCTGTAGCATTCTCCCAGTCAATCTCCATGGGATCAGATTCCTCACTTGGCAGAGAAGAAACAAATATGGACTCCGAGTTGGGAGAGGGCTTGATGGATGGCTTCCTCAAATGCTCCAAGGCAACCCCCGCCGGGATGGATTGCCGAGAAGATCCCAACTTGGATAGCTCATCTGCCGCTTTGTTCTCTGCTCGGTGAATGTGCTGGAACTCGCAGCCTTCGAAAAACCCATCATGGACTGTACCAGGAAGCGATAGGATGCCATGTTGGCATCTAGAGCATCCCAAGTGCCAGAGACTTGCTGCACCACCAGATCTGAATCGCCATAACATATAATGCGTTGCACGCCAACCTCCTTGGCTACCCGCAAACCATGCACCACTGCCTCATACTCTGCTACGTTGTTGGACGCCTTGAAGTGAATCTGCAGCACATACTTGAGTTGATCTCGCTTGGGTGACGTAAACACTACGCCAGCACCAAGGCCTTCCTTCACCTTCGAGCCATCGAAGTGCATTTTCCAGTAATTAGAAACTGGAGCAGGAGGTTCATACTGCACCTCGGCCCAATCCACCAGGAATTCCGCCAGAATCTGAGACTTGATGGCTTCTCTTCTCGCGTACGCGGGTGCATACGCGGCTAGCTCAATTGCCCACTTGGCTACTCTGCCACTCGCCTCCTTGTTACCCATGATATCCGAGATGGGAGAGCTCACAACCGTGATAGGATGCTCTTGGAAGTAATGCTTTAGCTTCTTGGCGCCCAGGTACACGCCGTAGGTCATCTTCTGGTAGTGCGGGTAGTTTTGCTTGGAGCTGGACAGCACTTCACTGAGATAGTACACTGGGCGCTGCACACTCTTGCCTTCTTCTTCTTGTTCCACCACAATCACCACACTGGCTACTCGGTTAGTCGCAACAATGTACAGCAGCATTCAGCTCGTTGAATGCCACATCCGCTTGCGGAGTCCAGGCAAACTTGTCATTTTTCTTCATCAATTGGTACAGAGGCAGGGCCTTCTCGCCCATTCGGCCCAGAAAACGGCTCAGAGATGCCAAGCAACCAGTGAATTTCTGCACGTCCTTCAAGGATCTCGGCAAAGACATGCTCTCAATAGCTTTTATCTTTGAAGTTGGCTTCAATGCCACGACTAGACACCAGGAAGCCGAGTAGCTTGCCAGCCGGGACAGCAAAGGTGCATTTACTCGGATTCAGCTTCATTTTGTACTTGCGTAGGTTAGCAAAGGTTTCCTCCAGGTCGGCAAGCAGAGTATGTGTTTTATTTGTTTTGATGACAATGTCATCTACGTACACCTGCACATTCTTGCCGAGCTGGTCGTGCAAGCATTTCTGCATGCATCTCTGATAGGTTGCACCCGCATTCCTCAAGCCAAAACACATGACACGATAGCAATAAGCCCCGTACGGGGTAATGAAAGCAGTCTTTATTTGATCAGCAGGATTGAGTGCAATCTGGTGGAAACCAGAGTAGGCATCTATGAAAGACAATAGTTCACAACCAGCAGTGGAATCGATCACCTGATCGATGCGAGGTAGCGGGAAGGGATCCTTGGGGCATGCCTTGTTCAAGTCAGTGTAGTCGACACACATGCGCCATGCAGTGGCAGCCTTGGGATCCTCCTTCTTCTTCTCGACCATGACCGGGTTGGCTAGCCAATCCGGATGCAGCACCTCCATGATGAAATTGCTTATCAGCAGCTTGGTGATCTGGTCACCAATGGCCTTCCTTCTCTCATCTCCGAAGCGGCGCATAGCCTGCTTCACTGGCTTGGCGCCAGGACGCACATGTAATGAGTGCTCAACCAACTCCCTCGGGACTCCTGGTAGATCTTCATTGGACCAGGCGAATACATCCCGATTCTCACGGAGGAAGTGGATGAGCTCGCTTTCCTATTTCTCCGCCAACCCGGAGCCAATGATGGCTACGCGATCGGGGAACTCGGGGTCGACCTGGACCTTCTTGGTCTCCTGAGACGCCTGGAACGCGGTCCCGTGCTGGGTACTCGGCACGCCTTGCGCGCCAGCTTGCGCGGATTGCGCCATGGCCACCACCTCATACATCTTCTTCTTCTCGGCAGCAATCACCATCGACTCCGCCAACTGGGAACCAGCAGAGGCACACTCCATGGACTTCTTGTAATCACCAGAGATAGTAATTATGCCATTGGGACCAGGGATCTTCATCTTCAGATATGCGACATGAGTAGAGGCCATGAACTTGCTCAGAGCAGGCCTGTCGAGTAGAGCATGGTAAGGGCTCTGATGATCAACCACTTCGAACTGCAGGCGCTCTGTGCGGCAGTTCTCCCTGGTGCCGAATAGCACATCTATCCACACTCGGCCAATCGGGTTGCACGAGATCCCAGGCACAATGCCATGGAAAGTAGTCTTGCTGGGCAGCATCATGTTCTCGGCCAGGCCAAGCTTCTCAAGTGTGTCTTTGTACACGATGTTGATGCTGCTGCCATTGTCGATTAGCACCTTGCTGAACCTCACATTCTTCTCGGGACCCAGGAAGGTAGGATCCAGCTGATATGGGGTGGCCCAATCTTCTCAATGAGCTTCTCTCTCTTTTTGTAATTTTCTGATATGTGGATAACTAGTGCTACACTGAGACCTCTCACTTAGCTGACCCCTGTTGCCAATGCAACAACAATCAAGCTCTTTGGATATTCTCAACTACACACTCTTGCACAAGTAATCAAAGATCACAAGTGGTCCTGTATCCCCCTATTCCCAGATGGAATAACAAGATATCACGCAACTTTGCAATTGGTAAACTTCAAGATGAATGCTTAATAAGCAATACAATCTAGAGGCTAGGGTTGTTGGTTTTTGGTTTAAACTTGTTCTATCTAATCCACACGCAGGTGGGGGACATATATAGGTGGAGGGGTGCGGCCACAAGGGGGCCTTGCGCAAGCAACCCTCTCCCTACTAGGACTAGGACTCCTACTAGGACTAGGAGTCCAACTATGACTCAAAGGAAGGTACAAACCGACCCAATTAAGTGGGATGCGGCCACAATTGGTATACAAACCAAACCTACTAGTACTAGGACTCATTATGGCGCATAGATGTCCTTTGTGGGCGCCCTCCTCTTGCTTGTTCATCAATGAGTGTGGAAATAACATATTTGGAATGTTTTCCACACTAAGTGCATTTGACCTTGTGGAGGCACCATCCCCTTGTCATCATATCATTTGTTATTGGTTGTTTTCATCATGCTAGTACTTGATTTCCATCTCCTCTTCTAGCCCATCTTCATCCATGTGTATCTCCTCTCCATGATCTCCATTCATGCTTGTGTTATCAATAAACCTGAGAATACATAAATGCATAGACTTAGGTAGTATAAACTTCTCATAATCAAGAATAGCATAATCAATAAGGATTGAATTCACCTGTTGTTCTAGTAGCTTGGTCCTTGATCTTGTCATTGGTCCAAGTCTCACTTCATCTTGTTTAGGTGGCAATGTACTAGGGATGTCCTCATCATCCTCCCCCCCTTGAAAAGCCTTGATGTCCACATCAAGGTTGTCTCCATGATATGGTGTCAAATCAGCAACATTGAAGGAATTACTCACTCCAAACTCATCAATTGGAAGATCTATCTTGTAAGCATTGTCATTTATTTTTGCAATCACTTTGTAAGGACCAGCACCTCTTGGCAATAATTTTGATTTCCTTAGCTTAGGGAACCTATCCTTTCGAAAGTGTACCCATACCAAATCTCCCTCTTGAAAAATCACTTCCTTTCTCTTTTGATTCCTCCTTTGAGCAACATCCTTCCCTTTCTTTTCTATAGCATCCATAGTTTTCTCATGTATCTTTTTCACAAAATCAGCCCTCTTGGATGCATCCATGTTAATTCTCTCTTGAATAGGAAGTGGTAATAAATCAAGTGGTGTAGTAGGCCGAAATCCATATACCACCTCAAAAGGACATAGTTGAGTAGTTGAATGCACAGCTCTATTGTAGGCAAACTCCACATGTGGCAAACAATCTTCCCACTCCTTCAAATTCTTCTTGATCATAGTTCTCAACAATGTGGACAAAGTTCTATTCACCACCTCGGTTTGTCCATCTGTTTGAGGGTGACATGTTGTAGAAAACAACAATTTGGTTCCAAGCTTCCCCCATAATGTTTTCCAAAAGTAACTCATGAATTTCACATCTCTATCTGAAACAATTGTTTTTGGTACTCCATGTAGTCTTACTATCTCCTTGAAAAATAGTGTAGCAATGTGGGAAGCATCATCACTTTTGTGGCAAGCAATGAAGTGTGACATCTTGGAAAATCTATCCACCACCACAAAAATTGAGTCATGTCCCCTCTTTGTCCTTGGCAAGCCTAACACAAAATCCATACTTATATCTTCCCATGGTGTAGTTGGCGTTGGCAATGGAGTATATAATCCATGGGGCTTCAATTTGGACTTGGCTTTATTGCATGTAATACACCTTTGCACAAACCTATAGACATCTCTCCTCATATGTGCCCAATAAAAATTTTCAGCCAACATAAGCAATGTTTTCTCTCGTCCAAAGTGACCCATCAATCCACCACTATGAGATTCCTGTAATAACATCAAACGCAAAGAACACTCGGGAATACATAGTTTGTTAGCTCTAAACAAAAATCCATCATGTATATGATTAGGGTATGGATCGGATTTGAATCCGAATATGGCTAGAACACCCGTGGCTATATGGAAGTGGAATTTCGAGATCGAGATCAACTCACACAAGGCAAGCTGTAGGTCTAAAATCTCGAGATGAACACACACACGGCAACACTATTTTTGTGAGTTTTTTGATATAGATGATAACAAGATAAAAAGTGGAACCCTAAAAACAGAAAAACAGATACGCAAATCAACAAGAAACATCAATTAGAGTAGCAATTTGGTGTTGATCTAGTCTCTGGCAAAACTAACCTAATTTTTTTTGGCTTTTTCTGGATAGGAATAAAAATAACTAAAAGTAAAGATAACTTTGCTCACCGAGTAAACCTGAGAATCTGATACCAAGATGATATGGGGTGGCCCAATCTTCTCAATGAGCTTCTCTCTCTTTTTGTAATTTTCTGATATGTGGATAACTAGTGCTACACTGAGACCTCTCACTTAGCTGACCCCTGTTGCCAATGCAACAACAATCAAGCTCTTTGGATATTCTCAACTACACACTCTTGCACAAGTAATCAAAGATCACAAGTGGTCCTGTATCCCCCTATTCCCAGATGGAATAACAAGATATCACGCAACTTTGCAATTGGTAAACTTCAAGATGAATGCTTAATAAGCAATACAATCTAGAGGCTAGGGTTGTTGGTTTTTGGTTTAAACTTGTTCTATCTAATCCACACGCAGGTGGGGGACATATATAGGTGGAGGGGTGCGGCCACAAGGGGGCCTTGCGCAAGCAACCCTCTCCCTACTAGGACTAGGACTCCTACTAGGACTAGGAGTCCAACTATGACTCAAAGGAAGGTACAAACCGACCCAATTAAGTGGGATGCGGCCACAATTGGTATACAAACCAAACCTACTAGTATTAGGACTCATTATGGCGCATAGATGTCCTTTGTGGGCGCCCTCCTCTTGCTTGTTCATCAATGAGTGTGGAAATAACATATTTGGAATGTTTTCCACACTAAGTGCATTTGACCTTGTGGAGGCACCATCCCCTTGTCATCATATCATTTGTTATTGGTTGTTTTCATCATGCTAGTACTTGATTTCCATCTCCTCTTCTAGCCCATCTTCATCCATGTGTATCTCCTCTCCATGATCTCCATTCATGCTTGTGTTATCAATAAACCTGAGAATACATAAATGCATAGACTTAGGTAGTATAAACTTCTCATAATCAAGAATAGCATAATCAATAAGGATTGAATTCACCGGTTGTTCTAGTAGCTTGGTCCTTGATCTTGTCATTGGTCCAAGTCTCACTTCATCTTGTTTAGGTGGCAATGTACTAGGGATGTCCTCATCACCAGCACCAAGGCATAGCTACCCGGATTGAGCATCACCTTGGGATGATCTACTCGGGACCACCTGATCTCCTGGTCACACCAATACATGTAGTGAGGGACAGCAGGAATCACTGCATTGACCTCCATGGCCCGTCTGTGCTGTGATTGCTTGTCGACTGGCTCCGAGGTGAAGATCATATAGCTCTCGTGGTGCTCTTGGTACTGGTTGGAGCCTCCGCCCCCATTGTTGCCGTTGTTGTTGTTGCCCTGGTAGTTGTTGTTTCCTCTGTTGTTGTTGTTGCTGCGGTTGTAGTAGTTGTTGTTGTTGCGGTAGCTCTCATTGTTGAAGTGACGGTTGGCTCCTAAAGCCACCTGGTTCACATTCTCTCTTCTCGGGTACACTGGCGGCCGAGCTGCGGGTGCGCGAGTAGGCTGCACATTGGCATTGGCCGCTGGCAGAGGAGGAGGAGGAGGCAAGCCATCATTCTTGATCACATCCCACCACTCGCACTGCCGAGTAGTGTGGTTAGCAGGCCTCGAGGGGTGGTGAGTGTGAAAACTGCATGGGCCATCCTTCATGTCGTCAAAGACGAACTTCTTCGGCTGCTCGGAGTTGCCGCTACTCGACTGAGGAGTACGGAATGGTTTCTTGTTGCCTTGGCCCTGGTTCTGGTTCTGCCCGTAGGCTCCAGCAGGTTTCTGCCTTTGGCTACCACCAGCTCCAACAGTCACTGCATTCACCTCTTCAGGATCATACCGAGTATCTATTCGGTCACCCCTGCGCTTGTTGCGGAACTCGTTGCGCTTGCTGTTGCTGAAGTTTCTTCTCGGCTCAGAGGAGTCCATCAGGGGCTGAGTAGGATCACCGAGTGCGTACTGATCCGCAATCTTGATGGTCTCCGGCAGAGTGTTTGGCATCTCCCTCTGCAATCTCTGCCACAACATGCTGCCATGCCTGCATCCCTGCGCAAACCAAGTGATGGCCTGTGCTTCATTCACACCCTCACAGGTGTTCCTCAATGTACTCCACCGAGTAAGATACTCGCGGTCTGTCTCGTCTTCTCGCTGTCTGCAAGCGGACAGCTGCTGTGGCCTATTCGGCCTCTTGTAGGTGCTGGTGAAGTTGCTGACGAAAGCATCCGAGAAATCCAGCCAGCAATTTATGCTGTGCTTGGGCAAGTTGTTGAGCCAAGTGCGAGCTGGACCCTCTAGCATCTGCGGGACGTACCGCACTGCCCATCTCCTGTTGCCGCCTGCAATGTGGACTGCGGTGACGTAATCATTAAGCCAATCTTCGGGCTTGGTGCTGCCATTGTAACTCTTGGTGCCCCTTGCGAGCTGAAAGTTCTTCACGGACGGCTCGTTCATGATGCGCGGGCCAAAGCACTCGGGGCCAGGAGGACCCGTGTTCTCCAACCGAGCTGACAAGTTGATACGGTCCAGCTGATGTCTCGCATCTCCAGGCGCCAACACGCGCTCGCCAACACGGTCCTGAATGTCATAGCCAGCCATCTCCATGGCCGAGTAGCCGTCATCATATCTGTACACCTGCACAGCTGTAGGCTGCTCCACGGGTTGGCGACTGGCGCCACTGCGCGCGGCTGCTGCCTCTGCCGAGTAGGCGGAGCAGCGGGACGCCGAGAAGGACCTGGACGCGCTCCATCTCGGGCCTGGCTTTGAGCTTGATGGGCTTGAGAGCCTGCTCTTGCAGCGTTGTGTTCCTGCCCGGGCTGCTGCGGCACAGCAAGCTGTCTCGCGGCAGCAGCCGGGTCATACACCTGCATTTGCCTATCTCTGGCCGAACGTCCGCTGCGGCTCTTCTCGCGGCTGGGATGCGGAGACGAGGCCTGATCGTTAGATCTAGCCGCGTGCGAGTGCACCACCTGCGAAGCTCCAGCACCGGGGTTGGCCTTTCGGAACTCCTCATTCTGCCTAGCAGCCTCCAACACCAACTCGTTGAGCCTCTCTTGCTGCCTAACACGCGCGTCGCCGTCGAGACGAGGCAAGTCGGCAGCTACAGCCTCTGCAGCTCTAAGCGTCTTGGCAGGTGTGCTATACCTAGGCCTAGTGGAAGTGTTTGCGGTGGCGGACTGAGCAGGAACCTCTACAACTGTCGCCATCTCGGCACCAAGATTACGCCGCGTGGCGCCTACTCTGCTAGCTCTCCTAGTGACTGGCGTGAAACCATGAGCCTTGTTGTACTCAAGCTGGTCTAGACTCAACTCAAGCCTGACCTTGTCCAACTCCGCCTGCTCGGCGAGCAGCTCCTGGCGTTGCCGCTGGAGCTGCTCCTTCATGCTCAGGAGCTCGAGGTCGGTGGGGTTTGGCATACCATTCCGTCCAGCCAACGCTGGAATAGTCGGAGTGGTGGAGGGAGGGAGGTTACACTCCTTCTCGTAGGGCCTGTGAGTCCTGCCACCAACGCTCGTGGTAGCAAGATCCTCGACGACGGCCGCGGCGCCTGTAGCAGCCGCGCCAGCGTTTGCCGCCAAGCCGGTCACCATCACCTCGGCGAGGTTCGCAGAACGGCACACAGGCCTTCCGCGAGCAGCGATCACCGCAGGAGGATCCTCCGCGTCATGCACCAGCTCGGGGTAGACATGGTCGGTGACGGTGGCGACGTAGACGAGGTGCGCGCCAAAAGAGATCACCGTGCCGCCCTCCGGCATGGCCTTGCCACCGAAGTCGCCTGCGTTGTCGGTGACGAAGTCGAAAGAGCCGAATCTGTGGACGAGGCCACAGACTACGCGCTCCGCTGAAGAAGATCCCGTCCGAACAGAAACTCCAGCCAGCGCCGCTGGTTGCCCCACGGTGGGCGCCAACTGTCGTGGTGGCGTCACGGCAGATGCCATAGGATGGCTAAAGTTGTGGGAACGATGGACGCTGGAGGTGCTCGGGGAGGGATCACGCGACGAGTAGCCGCGTGGGGTAAGAACTAAACACTGCAAACAACACAATCTACCCAGGTTCAGGGCCCTCGTGAGGAGGTAAAACCCCTACTCCTGCCTTTCTCTTTGTATTCTGGTGTCTCACCGAGTAGCCACAGTACAATGATCTTGCTACCGAGTAGCCACTCTTCTCTCTACGTGATGAACTAGGTCAAGAATCTAGGGTTTCCTTGTGTCCCAGCATGCGATCCCTCACGCAGGAGGCGGCGGGGCACCTTATATACATGGTGCCCAGCCAGGTACGTCCAAACACGGACAAGTGTCGACATAGTGTGCACATCGTCCTTCTTCCGAGTTCCCGCTGACAGCTTTGGTTCCTAATCTTGGCTGCATCCGGAAAGTCGTTGGGCAAAACCAAGGGGACAGTCTGGTATCACTGTGCCAAACACAGAGTAGGGCCCCCTTATCCTGCGACCGCCTGCTTCCACACTGTCACTGTCAGGCAGGCCGGTCCCAGATGAACAGTAGTTTGAATAGTGCCAAGTAAGGACCCAGGATACGCGGGATCCTTTGTCAGAACGGCTCCTTTGACTTCTGGCCCGAGTAGATTCCCGCCAATCTTACTCGGACCAGCTCTTCTAGTCGAACGGACATAACTCTCTTAATATCTCTTTCTGGTCATCTTTCCGTAAGACCGAGTAGCATTCGACCGGGTAGCAAGTACCGGGTAGGCGGCTACTCGACCAAACTTCCCTTCTGACTGTTGCCTTTACCACTTGCCTTTACCCTACTCGGGGGTAACCCCCCGACAAGTTGGAATTGGCCAATTTCGAATAGCTTCAATTTTTGATGTATCAAATTCAATACCATGCTTAGAAACAACATAACCAAGAAATATGACCTTATCTTTGCAAAAAGTGCACTTCTCAAGATTACCATACAATTTATTATTTCGTAGCACTTGCAAAACTTGTCTAATATGATCAATGTGTTCATGTTCATTGTGGCTATATATGAGAATATCATCAAAATAAACTACCACAAATCTACCAGTAAAGTCTCTCAAAATATGGTTCATTAATCTCATGAAAGTACTAGGTGCATTAGTTAAACCAAAGGGCATTACTAACCACTCATAT
The DNA here is from genome assembly GCA_028641055.1 of Alopecurus myosuroides. Classification (NCBI taxonomy): domain Eukaryota; kingdom Viridiplantae; phylum Streptophyta; class Magnoliopsida; order Poales; family Poaceae; genus Alopecurus; species Alopecurus myosuroides. Next base: position 164,345 of record JAPCYS010001128.1, read on the forward strand.
AAACCAAATTTTGTCTTAAAAGCAGTTTTCCATTCATCTCCCTCTTTCATTCTTATTTGATGGTATCCACTACGCAAATAAATTTTAGAGAAAAGAGTAGCACCACTTAATTCATCTAACATGTCATCTAAACGTGGTATAGGATGACGATAACGAATAGTGATGTTATTAATTGCTCTACAATCTACACACATGCGCCAAGTACCATCTTTCTTAGGAACCAAAATAACGGAACGACACAAGGAGAAAGACTAACTCGAATATAACCTTTATCTAGGAGTTCTTGTACTTGCCTTTGTATCTCCTTTGTTTCTTGTGGATTGGTTCTATAAGGACTCGTTTGGGAGAGATGCTCCGGGGATTAAATCAATTTGATGTTCAATACCTCTGAAAGGTGGCAATCCCGAAGGCACATCTTGTGGAAAAACATCCTCAAAATCCTGCAAAACATTAGAAACACCAAGAGGAATAGGGGTCATGTCATTAGAAACCAAAATCTCTCCCTTGAATAAGCACAATAGGGACTAGTGAAGGATCATCCCTAAATTCCCTCAAATCCTCTTTAGTGGCTAACATGCATAATAGGTTCTCTCTCTTTTTACCACTCGAATTGCTTTTGTTATCACTCCCCATGGCTTGTGTTTTTGGTGTTCCCTCATCCCTCTCTCTTTCTTTTTCCACTTTCCTCTCAATTTTGGATTGGGACTCTTGTAGAATTTGTTGTGGAGTCATAGGCCTCAAAATAATAGTCTTCCCATGATGATATAGCCCATAAGTATTTGTTCTTCCTTCATGCTTCACACTTCTATCAAATTGCCAAGGTCTTCCCAATAATAAGTGACAAACTGTCATGGGCACCACATCAAACTCAATAATATCTTTGTAAGGTCCAATTTGGAACTCCACTCTCACCATAAAGAAACCTTCATTTGTCCCGTGCTACTCAACCATTGGATATGATAAGGAGAAGGATGTGGGATATATTTCAAGTTGAGTTTTGCACATAGATCTTTGCTAGCCAAATTTCTGCAACTCCCTCCATCAATAATGACTTTGCAAGCCATGTTAGGACCAATAATAGCTTTGGTTTGAAACAAATTGCACCTTTGATGTTCAGGAGTAGGCACCACACTCAATGAATTTTGGTGCAAACAATAGATGGCATAGTAGTAGCATAAGCATCCAAAGGAGTATCACTCAAATAGCTATCATCATCATCAATGTCATTAGGATCAAGATCATCACCTGTCTCATACTCATTGTTCTCATTGATCACCATCACTTTGTATTTGGACAATCCCTCTTGAAGTGCCCTTTTCTTCCACATGTGTGACATGTAATATCTCTAGTCCTTGTAGTAGGAGCACTAGAACCCGAGGCACTTGTTGTTGGTTGTGGTGATTTCTTGGAAATAGAGGCACTAGGCTCGAGTTTAGAAGAAGAAGCACCTTGAAAATTTGAAGATGGTGGTGGTGGAGGAGGTGCACTAGGCATAGAAGATGATCTCATAGGAAATCTAGCCCTTGTCTTTGTAGCAATTTTGGCTTCCTCCAAAAGATGTGCTTCGGCCTCCCTTGCATGATGGAGCAATTCATGTATATCATTGTAGTGATGATGCCTAACAATTCCCTTAATTTATAATTCAAACCCGAAAGGAACCTTTGCATTGTTTGCTCCAATTGCTCTCTCACACGTGCCCTTTGCATAATTAGCTCCATCTCTTGATAATAAGCATCAACACTCATAGTACCTTGCCTCAATTGTTGCAATTTATCAAATTGTTGCCTTATGTAATTTGGTGGAACAAATCTATCTCTCATGACTCTCTTCATGGTGTTCCAAGTGACAATGGGTAATTCTCCATCTTCTTGCCTCTTTCTCACAAGATTATCCCACCATCTAAGAGCATATCCATCAAACTCACTAGAGGCCAATTTGATTATTCTATCCTCATTATAATCATGCATTCTCCATAGCTTCTCAATCTTCAACTCCCATAGCAAATATTCTTCCACATCCATAGCATCAAAGTTGAAAGAAGGAATTGTGAATTTTGGTTTACCCAACCCATCCTCTCTCGGATTGTCTTGAACCAAATTATTGGGCACTCTCCTTGGAGCAAAATTAGGGGCTCGGCCTTGATGTCCAGCATGGCCCCTTTCTCCTCTAGCTCGGCCATGATTAATATTCCTTGCACCAAAATCTTCCAAACCATTATTAGCATCACTATGGACACTAGCATTGTCATCATCCACAAGAGAAAATCTTTCTTGAATCATGGTTTGAAGTCCAGCAAGGGTAGTAGTCATTTGAGCAATTGAGTCATTGATTGATCTCACTTCCCCTCTATTAGTCTCGGCCAATTTGTGTGTGGCCTCCATCTTGGTCTCCATAGCTTGGAGAGCCTCATATAAGGGATCTCATGCATCTTGAACAAATTGCTTGAGTCCATTATGGTTGTCCAATATCTCTTTTTCCAAAACATCCCTAAGAGCCTCATACTCTCTCCAATTAACTCCCTCCTTATGGTCCTTCTTTTGCTGCACAAGATCACCAATAGAAAGATCCATTAGAAGGTTAGTGTAAATAGAAACAAGTATAGGTTGTGGTGCCTCTCACAACTCACTCAAAAATCTAGCAAGACAATAGGATATCTTACCACTCCAAAGTGAATAGAGATACTTACCACAAGTAGAGGCAATTAAAGTACTTTGGTGTGAATAAGAGAATACCCAGGTTTTTAACTCTCACAAAGGCAAACAAGGTTATTTAGTGGGGCTTGGTATGGATACCTAACAATCACCAAAGTAACAATCCTATTTGCTGTCTTAGTGAAGATATAAAAAATACCCAAGGAAACTCACACAATAATGGAGACAAAGTGGCAAGAAAATATATGGATGAATTTTTGCAATGCACTAGAAAGTCACTAGCTAGGCTCTTAATTGACAGGCACAAGATTGCTCAATGAAAAACCAAGTGTCACAATGGCAAGCTCAACTAGTAAACAATAGCAATGATATGGCCTCTTTGCACTTTCTCTTTTCTCTTTCTATTTTCTCTTTTTTTTATACTTTTTGCTTTTTCTATTTTTTTGTATTTTTCCAATGGCCTTACACTAAGCTAGGAGCAATATGAACCAATAAACAAGTGAACACAATGGTGGTGATGAAAAAGAGCAGCCTGTCAGAGCACAAAAATAGCTATACTTGTGGGCAAGTTCCTATTAAGATGCTGTAGAAAGGTTGTGGCTAAGGTTCACAAGGTATGGATGTATTAGTCCTAGTGAGAAAACAAGGAAAAACAAAGAAAAACAGAAAATTTCTAGGTGAAAATCTAGCTAGAAAAGCTCACGGCAGCACTTAACCCTCACGACAGGAAAACGGCTCGATTTGGAACCACGGCAGAGCGTACGGCAGCGAAAACAGTCAAAAACTGTGCCACGGCAGAGAATTTGAGGCTCACGGCAGCGATCAAGCCGTACGGCAGCGAAACTGTCAATTTTAGTGCCGCGGCAGCGCGCGCAACAGCGAAACGGGTCGCGGTAAGAGCGTTACGGGGAAAAACCGAGCGCGCGGGTGTTACGTGGGCGATGCAACGCACGGCAGCGGCGGCAGAGGTTTTGTGCCGTGGGGTGGTAGCGCGTGGGGTGGGATTTGGTAAGGATTTCGACGTGCGCGCGGGGGGTTATGTAAGGATGGAATCCGAGTGGAGCTAGGGATGGCAGCGGTGGCTTGCTTGCGGTGGGTGGAGATGAATCCGAAACCAACTAGGGTAGGGTGCGGCAGGAAAAAGGAAGGTTTTGTGCCGTGGGGTGAGATGTCTAGATGGACTCGGATTGGGGTGGTATAGGATGATGTGCTGCGGATTTTTTTGTTGTTTTTAGATAGAAATTCGACTAGATGAACAAGAACCCTAAACCTAGCCGAAAACAAAAGATCTAAAAAAGAGAAAAGCAACACAAATCTAACACAAAGACAGCACTAGTAATTGAAAACTAAGATGATATCTAGGCTATGGCAAAAACTAAAACTATTTTTGTGGGGCAATTTTCTGGATAGGAAATAAAAACACTCAAACTAAAGGGAAATTTGATAGCTCACCGAGGCAACCTGTAAATCTGATACCAAGATGATAAGGGGTGGCCCAATCTTCTCAATGAACTCACAGACAACTCCAGTATGATAACTAGTGCGCCACTAAGAACTCTCCCGGCTGATCCCTGATGCCAATGCAAAAGATAGCAACCCCAAGGATATTCTCAACTCCACACTCTTGAACAAGTAATCCACCGACTACAAGTGGTTCTGTACCGTCTCATTCCCAGTGGAACAGCAGGTATCACGTAAAGTTTGCAGATGAACTTCCAGATGAAAGGCTTACAAGCAGTTTCAATCTAGAGGTCTAGGGTTTTTGGGTTTAACGTAGTCTAACTAATCCACACGCAGGTGGGACACATATAGAGGTGGAGGGGGTGCAGCCACAAGGCTCCCTTGCGCAAGCAACCCTCTCCCTACTAGGACTAGGACTCCTACTAGGACTAGGACTCACAAATATGGATACAAACCAATTCCACACACAAAGGAATTCGGTCACATTGGTATGGAAACCAAACCTAATACTACTAGAATTGTCATGGCGCATTGATCTTCCATGTGGGCGCCCTCCTCTTGCCTTGTTCATGTATGAGTGTGGAATAACATAATTGAATTGTTTTCCACACTTAGTGCATTTGACCTTGTGGAGGCACCATCCCCTTGTCATCATAACACTTGTTATTTGTTGTTTTCCATCTCCCCTTGTAGTCCATGCTCATCCTTGTGTATCTCCTCTCCATGATCTCCATTCATGCTTGTGTTATCAACAAACCTAAGAATACACAAATGCAAGGACTTAGGTAGTATAAAATTCTCACAAATATAAACATTGTACTCAAGTAGGAGTGAATTCACCTGTTGTTGTAATAGCTTGGTTCTTGATCTTGTCATTGGACCAATCCTCACTTCATTAGCTTGTATAGGAGCATCCTCATGTGTAACAATAGGTGAAGAGCTAGGGATGTCCTCATCATCCTCCCCCTCTTGAAAAGGCATCGACCTCGATGCTAGATCATCTCCATGATAAGGTGTCAAATCAGCCACATTAAAAGAATTACTAACACCAAACTCATCAATTGGGAGGTCAATCTTGTATGCATTATCATTGATCCTTGAAATAACTTTGTAAGGACCAGCTCCTCTAGGCATCAACTTTGAATTTCTCAATGTGGGAAATCTATCTTTTCTAACGTGCACCCACACCATGTCTCCTGGCTGAAATATAATCACCTTCCTCTTCTTGTTTACTCTTTCAGCCACATGTTTTCCTTTGTTCAAAATGGCATCTTTTTTTTCTCATGAATCTTCTTCACAAAATCAGCCCTCTTTGATGCCTCCATATTAACTCTCTCATGTAAAGGAAGTGGTAATAAATCAAGAGGAGTAATAAGCTTGAAACCATAAACCACCTCAAAAGGACATAGTTGAGTAGTTGAATGCACAGCTCTATTATATGCAAATTCCACATGGGGCAAACACTCCTCCCACTCCTTCAAATTCTTCTTGATCATACCTCTTAGCAATGTGGACAATGTTCTATTAACCACCTCGGTTTGTCCATCAGTTTGGGGGTGGCAAGTAGTAAAAATAATAGCTTAGTGCCAAGCTTACCCCAAAGTGTCTTCCAAAAGTAACTCATGAACTTGACATCTCTATCCGAAACTATAGTCCTTGGAACTCCATGCAATCTCACAATTTCTCTAAAGAACAAATTGGCAATGTGAGAAGCATCATCACTCTTGTGGCATGGAAGAAAATGAGCCATCTTTGAAAATCTATCCACAACCACAAAGATAGAGTCATGTCCTCTTTTTGTTCTTGGCAATCCCAACACAAAATCCATGCTAATATCCTCCCATGGTGTACTTGGTGATGGCAATGGTGTACAATCCGTGGGGCTTCAATTTTGATTTGGACTTGTTGCAAGTAATGCATCTTTGCACCAATCTATACACATCTCTTCTCATATGTGCCCAAAAGAAATTTTCAGCCAACATCAACAAAGTCTTCACTCTTCCAAAGTGTCCCATCAATCCTCCACTATGAGATTCCTAGATCAAAAATAAACGCAGGAACACTCGGGAATACATAATTTGTTAGCTCTAAACAAGTACCCATCATGTATATGAAATTTTTCCCATGCTTTAGTATTAACACATTTATTAAATGGCATAGAAAATTCTTTATCTTCATCATATAAATCTCTAATACCCTCCAAACCCGAAACCTTAATTTCTAAATTTGAGAGTCACATATTTTTCCTTGACAAAGCATCAGCAACTACATTATCCAATCCCTTTTTATGTTTTTGATGTATGGAAAAGATTCAGTAAACTCAACCCACTTAGCATGTCTCTTATTCAAATTATTTTGACATTTTAAAAATTTCAATGCTTCATGATCACTATGTATAATAAATTCTTTAGGCCACAAATAATGTTTCCATACCTCTAAAACTCTCACAAGTGCATATAATTCCTTATCATAAACAGAATAATTCAATTGTGCACCATTTAATTTTTCAGAAAAATAGGCAATAGGTTTATTTTCTTGCATGAGGACACCTCCAATACCTATGCCACTAGCATCACACTCAATCTCAAATTGTTTATCAAAATTTGGAAGCATAAGCAATGGGGCCGAAATCAACTTCTCTTTCAAAGTATCAAAAGCAATATCTTGAGAAACACCCCATTAAAAATTAACACCCTTTTAGTTAGATCATTTAAAGGGGCAGCAATTGTACTAAAATTAGGCACAAATCTTCTATAGAAACTAGCAAGCCATTAAAACTTCTAACTTGACTCACATTAGTTGGAATGACCAATTTCGAATAGCTTCAATTTTAGATTGATCAACCTCAATTCCATGCTTAGAAACAACATAACCAAGAAATATAACCTTATCTTTTAAAAAGTGCACTTCTCAAGACCGTACAATTTATTAATTCTTAGCACTTGCAAAACTTGTCTAATATGATCCATGTGTTCATGTTCATTGTGGCTATATATGAGAATATCATCAAAATAAACTACCACAAATCTACCAAAAAGTCTCTCAAAATATGGTTCATTAATCTCATGAAAGTACTAGGTGCATTAGTTAAACCAAAAGGCATTACTAACCACTCATATAAACCAAATTTTTTTAAAAGAAGTTTTCCATTCATCTCCATCTTTCATTCTTATTTGATGGTATCCACTACGCAAATCAATTTTAGAGAAAAGAGTAGCACCACTTAATTCATCTAACATGTCATCTAAATGTGGTATAGGATGACGATAACGAATAGTGATGTTATTAATTGCTCTACAATCTACACACATGCGCTAAGTACCATCTTTCTTAGGAACCAAAATAACGGGAACGGCACAAGGAGAAAGACTAACCCGAATATAACCTTTGTCTAGTAGTTCTTGTACTTGCCTTTGTATCTCCTTTGTTTCTTGTGGATTGGTTCTATAAGGAGCTCGGTTTGGGAGAGATGCTCCCGGGATCAAATCAATTTGATGCTCAATACCTCTCAAAGGTGGTAATCCCGAAGGCACATCTTGTGGAAAAAACATCCTCAAAATCCTATAAAACATTAGAAACACCAAGAGGAATAGGGGTCATGTCATTAAACCAAAATCTCTCCCTTGTGAATAAGCACAATAGGGACTAGTGAAGGATCATCCATAAATTCCCTCAAATCCTCTTTAGTGGCTAACATGCATAATAGGTTCTCTCTCTTTTTACCACTCGAATTGGGTTTGCTATCACTCCCCATGGCTTGTATTTTTGGTGTTCCCTCATCCCTCTCTCTTTCTTTTTCCACTTTCCTCTCAATTTTTGATTGGGACTCTTGTAAAATTTGTTGTGGATTCATAGGCCTCAAAATAATAGTCTTCCCATGATGATATAGCTCATAAGTATTTGCTCTTCCTTCATGCTTCACACTTCTATCAAATTGCCAAGGTCTTCCCAATAATAAGTGGCAAACTGTCATGGGCACCACATCAAACTCAATAATATCTTTGTAAGGTCCAATTTGAAACTCCACTCTCACCATATAAGAAACCTTCATTTGTCCCGTGCTACTCAACCATTGGATATGATAAGGAGAAGGATGTGGCATATATTTCAAATTGAGTTTTGCACATAGATCTTTACTAGACAAATTTCTGCAACTCCCTCCATCAATAATGACTTTGCAAGCCATGTTGGGACCAATAATAGCTTTGGTTTGAAACAAATTGCACCTTTGATGTTCAGGAGTAGGCACCACACTCAATGAATTATGTGTGCAAACAATAGATGGCATAGTAGTAGCATAAGCATCCAAAGGAGAATCACTCAAATCCATCATCATCATCAATATCATTAGGATCCACATCATCACCTGTCTCATACTCATTATTCTCATTGATCACCATCACTTTTGTATTTGGACAATCCCTCTTGAAGTGGCCCTTGCCTCCACATGTGTGACATGTAATATCTCTATTTCTTGTAGTAGAAGCACTAGAACCCGAGGCACTTGTTGCTGGTTGTGATGTTTTCCTTGCATTAGACACACTAGGCTCGGTTTTGGATGATGGAGCACCTCTAAAACTTGATGAGGGAGGTGGTGGTGGTGGTATACTAGGAGTAGTAGATGATCTCAATGGGAATCTACTCCTTGTTCTTGCTGAATTTTGTGCCTCCTCAAGTAGATGTGATTCGGCCTCCCTAGCATGATGGAGTAAATCATGCATATTAGTATATTGATAATGCCTCACAATGCCCTTGATTTTATAATGTAAAACTGAAAGGAATCTTTTCATTGTTTGCTCTCCTTGCTCTCTCACACGAGCCCTTTGCATGATTAATTCCATCTCTTGATAATAAGCATCAACTGTCTTGGTACCTTGCCTCAATTGTTGTAATTTGTCAAATTGTTGCCTTATGTAATTGGGTGGTACAAATCTTTCTCTCATAAGCCTCTTCATGGTGTTCCAAGTGGCAATGGGCAACTCACCATCATCATGTCTCTTTCTCACTAGATTATCCCACCATCTAAGAGCATATCCATCAAACTCAGAAGATGCCAACTTGATCTTTCTATCCTCATTGTAATCACTAGTCATCAACCCACGCTACTGCGTGGGCTACTTACTATGAAATATATATTTTTGGAAGAAAAATTAAAAGAAACAATTGTGTATTGATTAATCTCATGAATAATAAAATATTGGTTTGAACTTGAAGAGCTAATACATATGTAACACACTTTTTTTTATTTGTAAATAGGGTCATATTTGTACCTGACATAATAAGTGTTAAAAATGGCGCTTGATAAATTCATGAGATGTCAATAGTTAGTCAAAAAATGTCAAAAAGTCAATGGTTACATGCAAAAGAAATTGAAATATTTACGACTTAATAGACTTTGAAAATATTATTTAAAACACAAAATTCATTCCTATAAGGATGCATTAAAATGACATTATGTACTTCGCGTAAAACATTATATTTAGTTTTTGTTACTACAAGCAACATCCACCGACACCCATTAAGAACACTATAGAATTCCAACATAATTTTGTTCATTTTAACTCTCCAAATTATATTAAATGTATTCATAAATTACGTAGAAAATAAAGATTTACAATTGCATGATGTTTGAGATCATTAAATGAATTGTGGAGACAAATGGTATTGAGATCATTAGATGCAACGATAAACAAAACCGCACATCAGTTTCTTAAATATTAGGCATCCTTATTGACTTGTATATAGAATTGAATGACGTATATGATTGTGGGATTCTATCAAACAGGTAAACAAACATGAGTCCATCGCTTAACATCAGGTTTGTATGAGGCGAAATATATGGCTTGTATGTGCATACCCAGTCTATGTTGTGCATGTTGAATTTCTAAAACACAGCATTCACAGATGATTCACGGACCTAATGGGTCCCTTTGCTTTTTCGTCAAAACAAATTGACTTAAATGGACTACTGCTCTTTTGGCAGTTGTAATCTTGAAAAGAAATCTGGTTTATTAAACTGCTAAATTATTCTATGAAATTTAATTCAGTCATTAGAATTACTTAGTAAAAATTAAATTTATAGTTATTTGGCAGGCAGTCCACTTAAAGTATTGTTTCTTCCCCGAATCCATTTATTGTAGGCACATAGCCATTAATTCTCTAATCCCAAAAAGCAAGTGAAAGTACTATCAGAATTCAAGACTTCATAGTGGTGACTGGACTTGGCGTGATATTCTGAAGCACCACTACACATTATTAAAAAATGTATTATATTGCAGCAAGAAAGATAAATATATTTGCTATGATTAATATAATTATTATTTTGAAAAACGTCTATAGACATACTGAAAAGTTGATTTTTTTTATGTATGGAGGATACTTGTAACCTTTCTTGATAACTCCAGCAAATAATAAGTTATGGATATAGAAAAAGTGTACCAAGGCATCTCCTCTGACGTAAAACTTATTGTAGCAGTGGCTTCTGCTTGGTTCTAATTCCAATCTTTTGGCTGGGTTCCAATTCGACAATTCTTGCTACGAAACAAATGGGTCTTTGCCAAGAAATTAGGTCAGCGATATTACAGTATACGAAGAACAGAAAATGTATTTAGTGTGTCAAAAGAGGTAACAACTTACATAGATATATTGGAACTTAAAAGAGACAACGGATAGACAATGCTTTGGATGTTGGGAAAACTAACCTTTATAAGAACAGGGGAGCAAAGGTTCTTGATGAAACATACACATATATTTGGCATAAAAGAAATGTGATGTCAAGATTATTTGGGCCATTAGAACAACTAAACACATGAACCAAGAACTCAGCTTAGAAAATTATAATCTGAAGCATGCATGCCATGTGAGACACCTGCTAGCTACTCCATGATGTGTGTCCGCTTACACGGGAGATAAATGCTGATGTTGGGAGAGAAAAAAGAGATAACCTAGACAAATTAATGTCATGGCTGAAATCAGTATCATTAAGCTTGGTTTTTGTCGAGTCCGAGTGTAATCCAATCTTTTTGTAAGAAAAAAATATAGATTTCGAAGCACAATTTCCATGCTCTATAGGCAATGGCACCACGTTCTAGGGCAACAACAACTTCATGAGTCTATATGGATAATCTAAAATAGTTTTTTCTGAAACCATTATGGTCGCATGCATCACATGGCTGACTCCAAGACTTCAGGACATCACTCTTTGTTTATTGTACAGAAATATCTGACTTTGAGACTGTACGAACAAACCTATATGTACCTTCTGAAGACATCTGTTGTGCCCTGACAGACACGCCATAGGCCCCAGCCCAGTAGGCAGCGGCCAAATTGCTCCAAAGCCACCCGCGAGTCCCTGGCATTGGAGATCAAGAAATTAACCTCCAACCAAATACCTAACAAATTATTCTTTAACTCATTCTCTTCCTGACGTTGCCTGTGCTAGAATCGTCTTCAGCACATGAGCAGTGAAATTAGCTTCTTTACTATTTACTGAAGACAAAACAAACCGAACTATTAACGATCTTTGGTTGCTTTAGGTAAGACTATACCTAAACAACTCGTCATGCTGATGGCGACAATTGCGGCCGAAGGCACTTCATCATGTACACTGGGCTGCACATGTCCGTCGAGTGTTCGAACTGCATAAGCACGTCTGGCCCCGAGTTGTATATGCCAACACCGGGAGCGCCGAAGTGCACCTATACGGCTGCCATCGAGCTGCACCTGTACTCTGTTTCCAAGAGCACCGGCCTGGAGCTGCACCTGTCGCGTGATACTTGTGATGTTGTGCGTACGCATCAACTTGCTTCATAAAAGTATGATTGCCCACCGAGTAGGCTATTTACATATGCCAGGTTGATTAAACAATGTGAGCATACCTGTACCTGAAATTTAAAGCTTGAATATCGACCGCAGTGTGGCTAATGATCCGAATTTTCAATTTTGTCATCCAAAATCATTGAATATTTGGAGGTAGCCGGTGACGCATCCGTTGATGGTGGTTGCCATGTGCTTCCCGGTCTAGATTTGGCCAGTCAAATCAAACACGGGAGATGAAAATCAGAAGGGGGGTTTCTCCGGTCTACCTAGAGGGTTGCAGATTTAAACTCGCCGTTGCCAAATCCTGTCCCCGAGGTAACACGCCGCCGCTACCAAAATCTATGAGGAGGGAATAATCGGAGATATTTTCTTGATTTTTTTACTTGTTCTTGATATTTCTTTTGTAGCGGAGAGAGGAGGACGAAGAGTTAAGCGATCCTGGGGCAGGAGGCCACGGCCCTTGCATTTCATCCAAACGTTAAAGTTGGACACCAGGGACCTACTGTACACGACTTGACTTTTTTTTCTTCTAAGGAAACCTACAGGCTTCATTGAGGATCGTAGGTGGATATTATTTTGGAAAAAGGATATTTATTTGCAGCCCTTGTGATTCGAGCCCTGCACCTGTGTTTCATGGATAGATAATACAAACACGTTGGTAGGAAGTTTGAGCTTAATCTCACGGTTATTATTATGCCAGGTAAATATCTAATGGTTATTATTCTTTTATCTTGAGAGTTAACGTGGAGCCTCGTATGGTGCATCCAATTAGTAAATATAAGATGTAATCTCCACAATTTTCTATCTTCAACTCCCATAGCAAATATTCCTCCACATCCATATCAAAGCTGGAATAGAAAATTTGGGCTTACCCAATGCATCCTCTATTTTCATGAGCATTAGGTAAAGGCACACGCCTAGCTCGGCCTAGAAAACCTCCTAGGCCTCTTTCTCCTCCTCATTACTTGCATCACTATGGACACTAGCATTGTCATCATCAATAGGTGGCAACCGATCTTGAATCAATCTTTGGAGACCAGTCATAGTATGATTGAAAGCATCAATAGAATCTTGCATTGTTTTCAATTGAGCACTATTGGTCTCGGCCAATGTGTTGGTGGTTTCCACCTTCTTCTCCATGTTATGAACAGTTTCATATAGAGGATCACATGCACTATCAACATATTTCTTGAAGTGTGTCTCATTTTCAGTCAATTGATTTGTCAAAACATCCCTTAATGCCTCATACTCCCTCCAATTCACTCCCTCGGTTTGGTCCTTCTTTTGCTGCACAAGATCATCACTAGAAGGATCCATTAGAAGGTTAGTGAAAATAAAACAAGTATAGGTTGTGGTGCCTCTCACAACTCACTCAAAAATCTAGCAAGACAATAGGATATCTTACCACTCCAAAGTGAAAAGAGATACTTACCACAAGTAGAGGCAATTAAAGTGCTTTGGTGTGAAAGAGAGAATACCCATGTTTTTAACTCTCACGGCAGCCAAAACGGTGATTTTTCGTACCGTGGCAGAGAACAGCAGCTCACGGCAGCACACAGCACCTCACGGCAGCAAAAAGCAGCAAAAACACACCACGGCAGAGCGTACTGCAGAGAAACGGATGATTTCTGTACCGCGGCAGCGCGCGCAACAGCGAAACGGCGATTTGTAAGCGTGTTACGGTGAAAATCTCAGCGCGCGCGGGCAGCAGCTGGCGGCAGCGAATCGGCGAGTTTCTGTGCCGCGGCAGTGTGCAGGGAAAAATTTGGTAAGGGCGTTACGGTGCGCGCGGGCGATTTTGTAAGCGTGAGACGGTGGAATCCGAGTGCGACTCGCACACGGCAGCGGTGGGGTTTTGCGGTGGGTTGCGGTGATGGATGGATATGGCAAGTGTGCTGCGGGTATGTGGGGGGTTTTGGTAACCGTATATGGAGGGAATCCGAGTGTAGCTAGGCGTGGCAGCGGTGGTTTGCTTGCGGTGGGTGGAGGTGAATCCGATGGCAACTAGGAAGTGGTGCGGCAGGAATTTTGGTAGGTTTTGTGCCGTTGGGTGGGATTACTAGATGGACTCGGATTGAGGTGGTATAGGTGATATGGAGCGGATTTTTTTGTTTTTAGATAGAATTTCGACTAGATGAACAAGAACCCTAACCTAGCCGAAAATAAAGATCTAAAAAAAAAAAAAGCAACATGATGAGGACATCCCTAGCTCTTCACCTATTGTTACACATAAGGATGCTCCTATAAAAGCTAATGAAGTGAGGATTGGTCCAATGACAAGATCAAGGACCAAGCTATTACAACAACAGGTGAATTCACTCCTACTTGAGTACAATGTTTATATTTGTGAGAATTTTATACTACCTAAGTCCTTGCATTTGTGTATTCTTAGGTTTGTTGATAACACAAGCATGAATGGAATCATGGAGAGGAGATACACAAGGATGAGCATGGACTACAAGGGGAGATGGAAAACAAGTGCTAGCATGGAGAAAACAACAAATAACAAATGTTATGATGACAAGGGGATGGTGCCTCCACAAGGTCAAATGCACTAAGTGTGAAAACAATGCCATATTGTTATGCCACACTCATATATGGACAAGGCAAGAGGAGGCGCCCACAAGGAAGCATCAATGCGCCATAGGAGTCCTAGTAGTGTTAGGATTGGTTTGTACACCAATGTGGCCGCACCCCTTTGTGTGTGGGGTCGGTTTGTATCCAATTGTAATAGGTATAGGAGTCCTAGTCCAATTAGAAGTGGTGCTTGCGCAAGGGACTCCTTGTGGCCGCACCCCCTCTCTTATATACCCCCTTGGGCGCATAGGAGAGGTTAGACTACGTTAAACCCAAAAACCCTAGACCTCTAGATTGAAACTGCTTGTAAGCCTTTCATCTGGAAGTTCATCTGCAAACTTTACGTGATACCTGCTGTTCCACTGGGAATGAGACGGTACAGAACCACTTGTAGTCGGTGGATTACTTGTTCAAGAGTGTGGAGTTGAGAATATCCTTGGGGTTGCTATCTTTTGCATTGGCATCAGGGATCAGCCGGGAGAGTTCTTAGTGGCGCACTAGTTATCATACTGGAGTTGTCTGTGAGTTCATTGAGAAGATTGGGCCACCCCTTATCATCTTGGTATCAGATTTACAGGTTGCCTCGGTGAGCTATCAAATTTCCCTTTAGTTTGAGTGTTTTTATTTCCTATCCAGAAAATTGCCCCACAAAAAATAGTTTTAGTTTTTGCCATAGCCTAGATATCATCTTAGTTTTCAATTACTAGTGCTGTCTTTGTGTTAGATTTGTGTTGCTTTTTCTCTTTTTTAGATCTTTTGTTTTCGGCTAGGTTTAGGGTTCTTGTTCATCTAGTCGAATTTCTATCTAAAAACAACAAAAAAATCCGCAGCACATCATCCTATACCACCCCAATCCGAGTCCATCTAGACATCTCACCCCACGGCACAAAACCTTCCTTTTTCCTGCCGCACCCTACCCTAGTTGGTTTCGGATTCATCTCCACCCACCGCAAGCAAGCCACCGCTGCCATCCCTAGCTCCACTCGGATTCCATCCTTACATAACCCCCCGCGCGCACGTCGAAATCCTTACCAAATCCCACCCCACGCGCTACCACCCCACGGCACAAAACCTCTGCCGCCGCTGCCGTGCGTTGCATCGCCCACGTAACACCCGCGCGCTCGGTTTTTCCCCGTAACGCTCTTACCGCGACCCGTTTCGCTGTTGCGCGCGCTGCCGCGGCACTAAAATTGACAGTTTCGCTGCCGTACGGCTTGATCGCTGCCGTGAGCCTCAAATTCTCTGCCGTGGCACAGTTTTTGACTGTTTTCGCTGCCGTACGCTCTGCCGTGGTTCCAAATCGAGCCGTTTTCCTGTCGTGAGGGTTAAGTGCTGCCGTGAGCTTTTCTAGCTAGATTTTCACCTAGAAATTTTCTGTTTTTCTTTGTTTTTCCTTGTTTTCTCACTAGGACTAATACATCCATACCTTGTGAACCTTAGCCACAACCTTTCTACAGCATCTTAATAGGAACTTGCCCAAGTATAGCTATTTTTGTGCTCTGACAGGCTGCTCTTTTTCATCACCACCATTGTGTTCACTTGTTTATTGGTTCATATTGCTCCTAGCTTAGTGTAAGGCCATTGGAAAAATACAAAAAAATAGAAAAAGCAAAAAGTATAAAAAAAAGAGAAAATAGAAAAGAGAAAAGAGAAAGTGCAAAGAGGCCATATCATTGCTATTGTTTACTAGTTGAGCTTGCCATTGTGACACTTGGTTTTTCATTGAGCAATCTTGTGCCTGTCAATTAAGAGCCTAGCTAGTGACTTTCTAGTGCATTGCAAAATTCATCCATATATTTTCTTTGCCACATTTGTCTCCATTATTGTGTGAGTTTCCTTGGGTATTTTTTATATCTTCACTAAGACAGCAAATAGGATTGTTACTTTGGTGATTGTTAGGTATCCATACCAAGCCCACTAAATAACCTTGTTTGCCTTTGTGAGAGTTAAAAACCTGGGTATTCTCTTATTCACACCAAAGTACTTTAATTGCCTCTACTTGTGGTAAGTATCTCTATTCACTTTGGAGTGGTAAGATATCCTATTGTCTTGCTAGATTTTTGAGTGAGTTGTGAGAGGCACCACAACCTATACTTGTTTTCTATTTACACTAACCTTCTAATGGATCTTTCTATTGGTGATCTTGTGCAGCAAAAGAAGGACCATAAGGAGGGAGTTAATTGGAGAGAGTATGAGGCTCTTAGGGATGTTTTGGAAAAAGAGATATTGGACAACCATAATGGACTCAAGCAATTTGTTCAAGATGCATGAGATCCCTTATATGAGGCTCTCCAAGCTATGGAGACCAAGATGGAGGCCACACACAAATTGGCCGAGACTAATAGAGGGGAAGTGAGATCAATCAATGACTCAATTGCTCAAATGACTACTACCCTTGCTGGACTTCAAACCATGATTCAAGAAAGATTTTCTCTTGTGGATGATGACAATGCTAGTGTCCATAGTGATGCTAATAATGGTTTGGAAGATTTTGGTGCAAGGAATATTAATCATGGCCGAGCTAGAGGAGAAAGGGGCCATGCGGACATCAAGGCCGAGCCCCTAATTTTGCTCCAAGGAGAGTGCCCAATAATTGGTTCAAGACAATCCGAGAGAGGATGGGTTGGGTAAACCAAAATTCACAATTCCTTCTTTCAACTTTGATGCTATGGATGTGGAAGAATATTTGCTATGGGAGTTGAAGATTGAGAAGCTAGAATGCATGATTATAATGAGGATAGAATAATCAAATTGGCCTCTAGTGAGTTTGATGGATATGCTCTTAGATGGTGGGATAATCTTGTGAGAAAGAGGCAAGAAGATGGAGAATTACCCATTGTCACTTGGAACACCATGAAGAGAGTCATGAGAGATAGATTTGTTCCACCAAATTATAAGGCAACAATTTGATAAATTGCAACAATTGAGGCAAGGTACTATGAGTGTTGATGCTTATTATCAAGAGATGGAGCTAATTATGCAAAGGGCACGTGTGAGAGAGCAATTGGAGCAAACAATGCAAAGGTTCCTTTCGGGTTTGAATTATAAAATTAAGGGAATTGTTAGGCATCATCACTACAATGATATACATGAATTGCTCCATCATGCAAGGGAGGCCGAAGCACATCTTTGGAGGAAGCCAAAATTGCTACAAAGACAAGGGCTAGATTTCCTATGAGATCATCTTCTATGCCTAGTGCACCTCCTCCACCACCACCATCTTCAAATTTTCAAGGTGCTTCTTCTTCTAAACTCGAGCCTAGTGCCTCTATTTCCAAGAAATCACCACAACCAACAACAAGTGCCTCGGGTTCTAGTGCTCCTACTACAAGGACTAGAGATATTACATGTCACACATGTGGAAGAAAAGGGCACTTCAAGAGGGATTGTCCAAATACAAAAGTGATGGTGATCAATGAGAACAATGAGTATGAGACAGGTGATGATCTTGATCCTAATGACATTGATGATGATGATAGCTATTTGAGTGATACTCCTTTGGATGCTTATGCTACTACTATGCCATCTATTGTTTGCACCCAAAATTCATTGAGTGTGGTGCCTACTCCTGAACATCAAAGGTGCAATTTGTTTCAAACCAAAGCTATTATTGGTCCTAACATGGCTTGCAAAGTCATTATTGATGGAGGGAGTTGCAGAAATTTGGCTAGCAAAGATCTATGTGCAAAACTCAACTTGAAATATATCCCACATCCTTCTCCTTATCATATCCAATGGTTGAGTAGCACGGGACAAATGAAGGTTTCTTATATGGTGAGAGTGGAGTTCCAAATTGGACCTTACAAAGATATTATTGAGTTTGATGTGGTGCCCATGACAGTTTGTCACTTATTATTGGGAAGACCTTGGCAATTTGATAGAAGTGTGAAGCATGAAGGAAGAACAAATACTTATGGCTATATCATCATGGGAAGACTATTATTTTGAGGCCTATGACTCCACAACAAATTCTACAAGAGTCCCAATCCAAAATTGAGAGGAAAGTGGAAAAAGAAAGAGAGAGGGATGAGGGAACACCAAAAACACAAGCCATGGGGAGTGATAACAAAAGCAATTCGAGTGGTAAAAAGAGAGAGAACCTATTATGCATGTTAGCCACTAAAGAGGATTTGAGGGAATTTAGGGATGATCCTTCACTAGTCCCTATTGTGCTTATTCACAAGGGAGAGATTTTGGTTTCTAATGACATGACCCCTATTCCTCTTGGTGTTTCTAATGTTTTGCAGGATTTTGAGGATGTTTTTCCACAAGATGTGCCTTCGGGATTGCCACCTTTCAGAGGTATTGAACATCAAATTGATTTAATCCCCGGAGCATCTCTCCCAAACCGAGCTCCTTATAGAACCAATCCACAAGAAACAAAGGAGATACAAAGGCAAGTACAAGAACTCCTAGATAAAGGTTATATTCGAGTTAGTCTTTCTCCTTGTGTCGTTCCCGTTATTTTGGTTCCTAAGAAAGATGGTACTTGGCGCATGTGTGTAGATTGTAGAGCAATTAATAACATCACTATTCGTTATCGTCATCCTATACCACGTTTAGATGACATGTTAGATGAATTAAGTGGTGCTACTCTTTTCTCTAAAATTTATTTGCGTAGTGGATACCATCAAATAAGAATGAAAGAGGGAGATGAATGGAAAACTGCTTTTAAGACAAAATTTGGTTTATATGAGTGGTTAGTAATGCCCTTTGGTTTAACTAATGCACCTAGTACTTTCATGAGATTAATGAACCATATTTTGAGAGACTTTACTGGTAGATTTGTGGTAGTTTATTTTGATGATATTCTCATATATAGCCACAATGAACATGAACACATTGATCATATTAGACAAGTTTTGCAAGTGCTACGAAATAAAATTGTATGGTAATCTTGAGAAGTGCACTTTTTGCAAAGATAAGGTCATATTTCTTGGTTATGTTGTTTCTAAGCATGGTATTGAATTTGATACATCAAAAATTGAAGCTATTCGAAATTGGCCAATTCCAACTTGTCGGGGGTTACCCCCGAGTAGGGTAAAGGCAAGTGGTAAAGGCAACAGTCAGAAGGGAAGTTTGGTCGAGTAGCCGCCTACCCGGTACTTGCTACCCGGTCGAATGCTACTCGGTCTTACGGAAAGATGACCAGAAAGAGATATTAAGAGAGTTATGTCCGTTCGACTAGAAGAGCTGGTCCGAGTAAGATTGGCGGGAATCTACTCGGGCCAGAAGTCAAAGGAGCCGTTCTGACAAAGGATCCCGCGTATCCTGGGTCCTTACTTGGCACTATTCAAACTACTGTTCATCTGGGACCGGCCTGCCTGACAGTGACAGTGTGGAAGCAGGCGGTCGCAGGATAAGGGGGCCCTACTCTGTGTTTGGCACAGTGATACCAGACTGTCCCCTTGGTTTTGCCCAACGACTTTCCGGATGCAGCCAAGATTAGGAACCAAAGCTGTCAGCGGGAACTCGGAAGAAGGACGATGTGCACACTATGTCGACACTTGTCCGTGTTTGGACGTACCTGGCTGGGCACCATGTATATAAGGTGCCCCGCCGCCTCCTGCGTGAGGGATCGCATGCTGGACACAAGGAAACCCTAGATTCTTGACCTAGTTCATCACGTAGAGAGAAGAGTGGCTACTCGGTAGCAAGATCATTGTACTGTGGCTACTCGGTGAGACACCAGAATACAAAGAGAAAGGCAGGAGTAGGGGTTTTACCTCCTCACGAGGGCCCTGAACCTGGGTAGATTGTGTTGTTTGCAGTGTTTAGTTCTTACCCCACGCGGCTACTCGTCGCGTGATCCCTCCCCGAGCACCTCCAGCGTCCATCGTTCCCACAACTTTAGCCATCCTATGGCATCTGCCGTGACGCCACCACGACAGTTGGCGCCCACCGTGGGGCAACCAGCGGCGCTGGCTGGAGTTTGTTCGGACGGGATCTTCTTCAGCGGAGCGCGTAGTCTGTGGCCTCGTCCACAGATTCGGCTCTTTCGACTTCGTCACCGACAACGCAGGCGACTTCGGTGGCAAGGCCATGCCGGAGGGCGGCACGGTGATCTCTTTGGCGCGCACCTCGTCTACGTCGCCACCGTCACCGACCATGTCTACCCCAGCTGGTGCATGACGCGGAGGATCCTCCTGCGGTGATCGCTGCTCGCGGAAGGCCTGTGTGCCGTTCTGCGAACCTCGCCGAGGTGATGGTGACCGGCTTGGCGGCAAACGCTGGCGCGGCTGCTACAGGCGCCGCGGCCGTCGTCGAGGATCTTGCTACCACGAGCGTTGGTGGCAGGACTCACAGGCCCTACGAGAAGGAGTGTAACCTCCCTCCCTCCACCACTCCGACTATTCCAGCGTTGGCTGGACGGAATGGTATGCCAAACCCCACCGACCTCGAGCTCCTGAGCATGAAGGAGCAGCT